>JAKCPI010006155.1:0-167131 GCA_023213315.1 Euborellia annulipes
AAAAAAATCGTTGGAGCAAATTTTGAGAAAATCGAAAAAAAACTTAACTTATATATAAAATTTCGGCCTCATAGCTCAATTCCTTCATGCTTAAAATTGAATACACACCCACACACCCACCCACACACACACACACCCACAGACAGACCTTGTCGCGAAGACCACTTTTTTGAACTTAGGGGACCTCAAAACGTGAAGATCCATCAAAATCTCGACATTGAATTTTTGACTTGAATCCAATACTTTCTCTCTCTATATATATTAACGTATATAGAGGTAAGAGAAAGTAAAAATATGTCTAATTTCTGATAAGATTGGATAAAATCTTAGAAGGACGAGTTTTATTCACTTCAGTTCTGATTTGAGCTATATTGATATAATATTAAAAAAAAGAAAAATTTTGGTGTGGATACTCACACAGCACAAAACTTTCTCTTACTTTCAATTTTCAAGTGTTTTGTGACGTGCTGTCACGCCAGATTTTTTTTGTTTATAATCTGAGAAAAATATTTATATTTTGTTATCATGGTAATTTCTTCTATCTTTCCTATAAAGTACAAGATTTACTAAGGCCAGAGGGAGAAAAAATTTTCTACAGGTAATAAAAAGATGGATCACAAATTTTTTTTTTATGAAGAGATGTAACGCTAAAAGATGTTAAGAAATTTGTTTAGTTAAATGAGTATTATAGTTCTTGAGGCAATTCACAAAACAAATATTTTTTTTAAAATGATGTGACCACTAGATAACCGAGGCTCTTCAAAAACAATTTATTTATTTATTCTATACGGGAAAGTTTCGGCTATTTCTTGAGCTGTTAAAAAGAAAATCCCATCTCATTTCTTTTGGTATTTAATCGTAAAATTCTTTCTCGTTCTCTCTCTCTCTCTCTTTGGATATATAATAAAAGCTGTTTATTTGAAAATAAAATGCAATTTAGAGTTCCCGAGATGTTCTCTCTCTTATCAATTGATATTAATACATATTAATTCTATTTAATAACAACAAGATGGCTATAAAAAGAGATAATTACACTAAACAAAGTGATGAAAATGAAAAACACCTTTGTCAAGTCGTAAGGGGAAGGGGATTGCAACTCTTCTACACTCGATTAATTTAATTATAGCTCTGTAAATTAATCCTTAATGAATTTTGCTATTTAATAAATGAACCCAAGTATTATATAAATACACAATCTTTGTGAGAAGGTGTTAGGGTAATTCAATTCAATTTTTCGACCTCTGTTTCGGTATATATACGCCATCCTTCCTCAGATTCAGATTTGACTTTATTCGAAAATTATTCTTATCATGGATAGTCAGAAAAAAAGCTAAAAAATGTATTAATACAAACTATAATATTATTTATTTTTAGAGCCTTGTTTGAAAAATCTGGTGTGACTGGTCGAACCGCAAACAACTTTCTCTTACCTTCGGGAATCTAAAGTTGTGTTCTGTGCTTGTTTTTTTGTGTCGACATGTTAGTTTCAGACATTACGGTACATTCGAATTCAAAATGTAAAATCTGGTGTGACTGGCGCACAGCACACAACTTTCTCTTACCTTCGGTAATCGAAAGTTGTGTACTGTGCTTGTCACACCAGATTTTTTGTGTCGACATGTATTTAGTTTCCGACAGTAGGGTACAATTGAATTCAAGATGTAAAATTTATAAGTATGGGAAAATATTTATATTTTGATACCATGGCAACCATTTCTCCTATCTTTTCTATGGAGTACAAGAGTAAAGTGGTCTTCAGAAGATTTCAATCACAAAATGAGAATATACATTTTATAGAGAATCTAAAAAATAATTGATTTTTGAATTTTAAAAAAAATCGTTGGAGCAAATTTTGAGAAAATCGAAAAAAACTGAAAAAGTGAATCAGTAAAGTATTAGTACTCTTTGGCCGATTTTGTTCAAAAGCTTCGTGTCACGTCTCAGGGAGGTGCCTAACTTAAATATAAAATTTCAACCTCCTAGCTCTTTTCGTTCTTGAGATATTTTGTTCACAGACACACACACAGACACACAGACAGACCATGTCGCGAAAACCACTTTTTTGGATTCAGGGGACCTCAAAACGTGAAGATCCATCAAAATCTCGACATCGAATTTTTGACATGAATCCAATACTTTCTCTCTCTCTCTCTATATATATATTACATATATACATAGGTAAGAGAAAGTAAAAATTTATAATGGGAAAATATTTATATTTTGTTACCGTGGCAACCATTTCTCCTATCTTTTCTATGGAGTACAAGAGTAAAGTGGTCTTCAGAAGATTTCAATCACAAAATGAGAATATACATTTAAAAGAGCATCGAAAAAATAATTGATTTTTGAATTTTAATCAAAATCGTTGGAACCAATTTTGGGAAAATCGAAAAAAACTGAAAAAGTACGTCAGTAAAGTACTAGTATTCTTTGATTAATTTTGTTCAAAAGCTTCGTGCCCAACTTAAATATAAAATTTCAACATCCTCTCTTTTCGTTCTTGAGTTATTTTGTTCAGACAGACACACAGACACACACACAGACAGACCATGTCGCAAAAACCACTTTTTTTTTTGGATTCAGGGGACCTCAAAACGTGAAGATCCGTCAAAATCTCGACATCGAATTTTTGACATGAATCCAATACTTTCTCTCTCTCTCTCTATATATATATTACATATATACATAGGTAAGAGAAAGTAAAAATGTAATAGTGAAGAAATAAAATTACTATTAATTAACGAGTATCGTTAAAAGTCTTAACTGGCCTAAGTTGCCGAAAGGACTGTGTGAATGTTAGTGTGAATTTAAACACATCCATGGTCAGCTTGACCGTCTGGAGATGTTGCTCAAAGACAATACCAATAATTAAATCAAAATAACACTTAATATATTGACCATTTAAATAATAATGATTATAAATCTACGTCAACAAAACGACTAACATTCGAGAAAGTAAAGAGAGAAAGTTCTGATTGGAATTTCGGGGGAAAAAAAAAAAAGAAAAAAAAGTTGGTGGTGTGTGGCGGCAGTATTACATTCGGACTGTCTTTCTGTTTGACTTGGTTACCTTATGCCAGGGTGATTGCAATATGTCACCCCAGCCATTGTGCCCTGTGAAGGGCTGTAATTAAAAGCTCTTCTCCTTTGTATAGGTGGCGGTTGTGTTGGTAATATAGTGAGACGTGACGCGACGCCATGTGTCAATTAAATTCCCTCTCTGTCTCTGTCTCTGTCTCCTTCCCTTTCTATAAAGGGGGGGGGGGTGGAAATTCCTTCCCGAAAACGGACGAACAACTTTTAAAATTATAAAGTTTTAGTTGGTCCATTTAGAGAAATTTCGTGGAGCAACTTGAGGGTTTCGTTCTCTCTGTGGGGGACTATATATATATATATATATATATATATATATATATATATATATATATATATATAGGGTGATGTAAGGATTAGGAAGCCAAGAGAAGGGTGGTAAGGGGTGAGATGAAATTACACGGCCTCAGTGGAATTGTCTCGTTGTGTCATGTTAAAACAAGCCCCCCTCCTCACGTTCAGGACAAATCAAGTTTCTTCGAAACAAGAAATGTCGCCCCTTTAACAAATCATTTATAAATATATATATATAAAGTTTTTTTTTTTTTAGTTTTAAACTTCACTAGAGAAGATTTAATAACATGAAAAAAGATTTTTTTTTTTTCTTCAATTTACAAAAAATAGAAATTTTATTTATTGAATCTATCAATAGAAAGTTCGGCAACTTAGGCCATATAAGACTTTTTACGATAATCCTGTTATGCATTAATGTGTCAAGCGCCAAAAAAAAAATTAAAAATTGAGTTAAGCACGGAATATTGTTTCAAACCTGCAAAATAATTGAATTTTTTTTTTTGGTTTTATTAATATCCCCATCAACATGATCATCGTTCATTTATTTGAATTGTAATCCAATCAGTAATTAAAGTGTACATGTTTGCCCGGCTCTATTACTATCAATGTGTGTTTATAAGCAGGCCAAGAGAGTCATTGATAAAAATCAACCAAAGAGCGAGTGTGTAATTCATTAATTAAAAAAAAAAAGAAGAAATGACAATCGAAATTTTCATTCCATTAGTGCTTGCTTGCTTGCTCTATTCTAAAAGGATCTCTATTACATCATTTTTTTTTAGGTGATGAAAATTAATTTGAAAATTGTCTTTTGAAAACTAAACTAACTTCATTATAATTACTTTTTCTCTTGACGTGAATGAATGAAAAATAAATTAATTAAATTTATCACAAAGATATTTATAAAATAATTAATTTAAATTTTGATTTATTAGGGTGTGTGTACTTAAGTACTTAAGAGCTCCCCGGGCTGTATTATATAAAGGTGTAGATGGGCGGATTAAATATCTACTTTAATATATATGGGGCATTCCACGCCAACTCGACCACTTTTGAACCCGACCATTTTTGATTTGGCTGAAACTTTGTCATCTTTTTGTACCCTATTGAAAACGTGTCTGAGAATTTTTTCAGATTTTTTCGACCCAGCCAAAAAAAAGTTATAGCATTTTCAAAAAACATCGATTTTTTTTTTAAATAACCGTAAAACTGTCAAAAATTAACTTATCGGGACGTTTTTTTTTTTTTTTGAAATTTTTGTCTTTAAATGTACTTTTCAGAAAAAAATATGACAAAATTTTACAGATTCATCTTGAACGTTTTTTTGACATTTTCGGAAAAAAACAAAAATTTCGGGATGAATGACACTTTTTTTTTTATATTTTTTTTTTTTTATAAAAAACTTTGATTTTTTCTACAATTGCTCTGAAAATTTCAGAGTGGGATTATTTCGCGTTCTATTTTTTTTTATTTTTGAAAAAAAAAATTTTTTTTCTCCGCTTATTTATCATGATGGTGCTCTTAAATTCTTCCAGGATTAACTGAGATTCTAGAAAATTGAAGAAAAATAATAATAATAATAGTTAGTGGTGATGAAAATCGAGAAAATTCCATTTATCCTGAAAAAATTAGAAATTAGTTGTGTATTCAACTACTGAAGTATTTGAAGCGTCAAGTAAAAGCTTAGAAACATGGGCGTAACTAGGGGGGTGCCGGGGGCCCGGCCCTCCCAGAAAGCTCCTTGCCCCAAGAAAAATTAAAGGGGGGACTATGGGATCAGCTATCTTCCGGTGGGCCTGGAAAGCCCCATATTTTCTCAATTTTTCTTGGGGTAAGGAGCTTCCTGGGGAGGGCCAGGCCCCCTGGCACCCCCCTAGTTACGCCCATGTTTCTAAGCTTTTACTTGACGCTTCAAATACTTCAGTAGTTGAATACACAACTAATTTCTAATTTTTTCAGGATAAATGGAATTTTCTCGATTTTCATCACCACTAACTATTATTATTATTATTTTTCTTCAATTTTCTAGAATCTCAGTTAATCCTGGAAGAATTTAAGAGCACCATCATGATAAATAAGCGGAGAAAAAAATTTTTTTTTTTCAAAAATAAAAAAAAATAGAACGCGAAATAATCCCACTCTGAAATTTTCAGAGCAATTGTAGAAAAAATCAAAGTTTTTTATAAAAAAAAAAAAAAAAAAAAAGTGTCATTCATCCCGAAATTTTTGTTTTTTTCCGAAAATGTCAAAAAACGTTCAAGATGAATCTGTAAAATTTTGTCATATTTTTTTCTGAAAAGTACATTTAAAGACAAAAATTTCAAAAAAAAAAAACGTCCCGATAAGTTAATTTTTGACAGTTTTACGGTTATTTAAAAAAAAATCGATGTTTTTTGAAAATGCTATAACTTTTTTTTGGCTGGGTCGAAAAATCTGAAAAAATTCTCAGACACGTTTTCAATAGGGTACAAAAAGATGACAAAGTTTCAGCCAAATCAAAAATGGTCGGGTTCAAAAAGTGGTCGAGTTGGCGTGGAATGCCCCATATATATATATGTAATTCGCCCTTTACCTTGGAGTAGTGACGACATTCTTTCATAATCTAGGGGTTAGATGGATTTATTTTTTACCTCCCCCCCCCCCCGAAAAAAAATTTCTATTTACGCCCCTGAGCTTATTAATTTTTGATTGGAAATTTAGTATTTATAAAATAATTCCTTTCCATTAATTTAATTTAATATATCCAAATTTCGATAACAACTTAGGTATTTTAAGATGGATATCTGTATCAGTCAAAAGTATCCTCTCTAGCAGTGCACCCTATCGGTGAGAGAAAACAATGTATATTTGCTCATATAGACAAAATATTTCAAATACCTTAATTGATTAATCAATCTGATCAAAAAACATTAAAAAAAATAATTAATAGTATCTCTCTAAGCACGTCTCTAAGCTCTCTAGGAAGGGTTGAGTCATTTATCTCTAGCCAATGGATACTTTTGGTTGATACAGGTAGTATTATTGTATAGCATGCTTATTTCGACACTTGCTGTGTCATCTGATAAACTTAAGATAACATACCAAAGTTCGAAATACGGGCTATAATATAATTGAAACATATCACCTTGTGTTTTGAGTTTTAATTTACCTACGTCACTGAACAAGAGAATATTAAATTTCAGGATCTGCAACAATTTTCGCTCATATTTAAACTGTAAAAAAAAATTTTAATTTTAGTATGTTTTAGTATAGTAAATTTACAAATTTTCCTTATAAATGATAACTACCATACATTTGTATACTAAATTTACAAATCTATGCATTCAAAAAATTTTTACAACCAAAAAACATTTTAAAATTACAATTCTCTTGGAAAATTAGAGTAAATATTGTAATTTTACCATACGATTTCTAATTTTACAATACAACGGCATTGTAATTTTAGAACACGGTTTGTAATTTTAGAAAAGGGTTTGTAATTTTACAAAAAGGTTTCTAATTTTACAATACAAGGGTATTGTAATTTTCCTTTTAAGGCTGTCTGAGACGGCCAACATGGCCGACTGCCTATAGGCATGAACGACGATGCACATGACAATGCTGAAAAATTATAATAACATTCATTCTTATTGTCAATTTTTTTTTGAAATTTTCTTACATCAATTTTAACAATTCTTTTTATTTTATTTACAATTATTGTATAATATGATAATTAAATAATAATTTGAAAAATATTCGAGGTTACCCCTAACATTATGGAACTTGTTGATTTGCAAATTATAATTCAATTAACAAATAAAGTAAAATTAATTTATTTAAGATTTTTTTTTTTTAAATTGACGAAAAGAATGAATTTTATTATAATTTTTCAAAATAGTCGTGTGTTTCATACTTAAATATGAGCGAAAATTGTGTTATGTCATTATTGCAGGTCCTGAGGATGTTCTTTTAGGACTTAGGAAACTTTATAGTGTCTCAAGTCGGCCAATAAATAAGATAATTTAATATTGTCTTTTTAATATATTCAAATTATTATACATACCCTTTATTAACATGGAACCTGTTTTCCGTTAAGAGAAGATGATCCTAGTTTCTTAATGTTTTACTAACAACAGTAACCGTTCAAGGAATCAATTGGATTTTTGGAAAATCTTATATTTCATGTGTCCACGTGCCAAAAGACAGTTGATTCATAGCCTAATACAAACGTGTTCAATATCAAAAGAAGTAGTTTATTTTTTATTTTGCTAATAAAGGAGATAGAGAGAGATTTTCCATTTTCCTAGGCGATTTTTCACTTGTTTTTTTTTCTCCCAAAAAAAAAAATTCTAAACACTTAAATGGATTCGAAAAGAAAAAAGAAATAGAATCCCATTAAGTACAATGAACCAACAATATCCATTGAAGGAGATTTATAGTTTCTAAACAGTCTTTGTTGTTGTGGTCTGGCATTTTCCTTTATAATCTTTTCATATATATTATACTATAGGAGACTGGGAGAGAGAATGGTGTAGGCGGTGGGAGGGGGGGGGGGGATCATTAAGCTGTGAAAAGGTCACCGAGTGGAAACAATAAGCGTTTGCTAATGTCCACAACAGCAGCTGTGTGTGAGTGGGGGGGAGAGGGGCTAAAATAAACAACAATGTTTCCTTAAAATGAATCCAACAAGTTTAAGAAAACATAATGCAATAAAAATAAAAAGAATGAAAATAAAAATATTCGTAATTTTTTTAAGAGTCAGCATCTCAGAAACTATAAGAGTTGGAAGCATAATTTTTTATTTTTATTTTGTAGAACATCTTTCCAAGGGGTGCGGGAATATAATTCCGTTCCGTAAATCGCAGCGGTACCCCGCTTTAACGATTTCTCACTTTATGCACGGTCAATATGTATTAGTATATAAAGGGAAGTGTTTGTTGGTGTAGGTCAAAAGTCTGGTGGCCTGGTGCAAAGAGTATCACATAGATGCCTTGGAAAGGCTGGAGATCTTGGGTACTTCCCGAGGACCTTAAGCCTTGACAAATAAAAGAGACTTTTTGTAAACACTTGCTTTGAAGATTGTGTCTAACTTCATGGGAATGAGTGTAGATGGCACTGACGACGTTGTATATAAAATGCACATAATGGTCCCATCGAGGTTAGTTCACTTGTCATAGCTAGTGCACAGTACTTGAAAACGACTGCAGAATAACCAGTCGAAACGTTATGCAGTATTTATATTTTTAATAAAGAATTAATATAATTTTATAAAATGTGATCTGTAATTTAAAACACCCATAATAATAGTAATAACACAAACCACAAAAGCTTTAATAAACATATTTGTGATATACCAAATTTGGGACTATTATTTTCTTTTAGGATATTCTTCTTAAATGATTTTCTTATATAATGTTTTGATAATTACTGTGTTTGTACAGTGTTCTTTACTAGCAATGTTTCCTTTTATATAATGTTTTTCTAGACTATATTTTTTATACTGTTTTTTGTAAACTATATACTGTTTTGTATTGTACTTATATTGTTGTATTATTGTATTTAAATTCTTTTGGTTATACAAATTTTTAAAAAAATTATTTGGTAACGACTTTTAGCTCAATGGCGGTCAAGGGTGGATTCAAGGAGGGGGGGGGTAAAGGGAATAATTACCCCGCCCCCTGAGATTAAAAAAAAAAAAAAAAAATATTTTTAATGTAAGATTTTAAAAATACTTGAAAATTTGATTTGTATTTATATTCTGACAAACAAGCACAGAATGCGCCTTTAAATTATCGAAATTAAGAAAAAATTGTGTGCTGTGCGACCAATCACACCAGATTCCCCCTCCGAGAAACACCTCTGGATCCGCCCTTGATGGCAGTATGCAAAAGGGGCAGAATAAATAAAAAAAAAATATTTCTGATAAAAATATAGTTTGTAAAATAAACATATGCCGGCACAAAAAACCTGTGTTGAACATAGAACACAATTTTCAATTACCGAAGTCTGTGGACCCGTTACACCATATTTTTTTTGATACTCTTATAAACATCAATGTATATTCACATAGAAAGCATGAATTTTTAGTGCATTGAAATAACGGTTTTATGGTGGCCACAACACCTCTCTTAAATAAATATATTTTTTCTTGATTATTAATTCGTCTTTCTCTTTTTGTTGCAGGTACGTAGCCGATTCTTTCTTCCGTCCATCTTCTACGTATTTGAGAGAGAGAGAGAGAGAGAGAAAAATTCTCTCACTCTTCTCCACTACGCTGAGTGAGTAATTGCATGTTTAACTGAAAAGTTTTGTTAATGACCTGTTTTCACAACTTTAACTCACTCATTGTCAGAATGTGGATGTGAAAAGTATTTTGAAAGGACTTTGGGGTGTGGAGAAGGAAGAGGCTTTTTTTGTTTGTTTTGTTTTTGATTAAATAAAAAATAAAATACCTCCATCGGCTAATCAGGAAGCTAACTTTAAATTTTCTTTCCTTAATCAATAATTAAAGATTCTTTTTCTTTTTACTTTCTCTTACCTATATGTATATGTTAATATATATATATATAGCCTATATAGTGAGAAAGTTTTGGATTCATGTCCCAAATTCAATGTCGAGATTTTGATGGATTTTGACACGTTTTGAGGTCCCCCGAGTTCGCAACATTGTCTGTCTATGAACAAAATATCTCAAGAACGAAAAGATCTAGGAGGTTGAAATTTTATATTAAAGTTAGACACCTCGCTGAAACATGAAAATAAGCTTTTAAACAAAATCGGCCAAAAAGTACTAGTACTGATCAGTTTTTCAGTTTTTTTTTTTTTAGATTTTCTCAAAATTTGCTCAAACGATTTTGATTAAAATTTCAAAAATCAATTATTTTTTTTTAGATGTTCTTTTAAATAAATATTCTCATTTTGCAATAAAAATTGTTTGAAGCACACTTTACTCTTGTACTTGATAGGAAAGATAGGATAAATGGTTGCCATGGTAACAAAATATAAATATTTTCCCATACATATAAATTGTACATCTTGAATGAGTATATGTCGAACAAAAAATCTGGTGCTATGCGACCAAATTTTTTAAAATTACACACACCAAAATCAAACAAAAATTTTTAAATCTTGCATAAGGTGACGAATCGTAACCGAAACGTCGTCATTCCAAATAGCTCATCAGTGTTTCATATAAATGATATAAGAAAAATAATATAAAATGATATTTATTTTTTATTATTATTTGAAATTCCTCCCCGTTTATTTGCCCGAGGTGCTTGCGTGCTCGAAAACACACACCTCAAACCCAACCGGCCCCTGGTCGTAGCCATCTACCGGCACTCTATTAAGTTACATTATTTCTTATCTATAACTCCTCCTCCTGCTTTCGTCTCTAACTGGTGAACTAATCCTTATTTCTGGTTCCTTTTATCCAACCTCTTCTATGCTATGGAGGATGTCCATGTTGAGGAGGGACTCCCTCAGCACCGTCTCCTTTCGAAGAATGCATCAGTGAGAGGGAACCTTCTTTACGTCCCTTCCACAGGACGGGATGTCACTGCAACTCCCTCTCCTCGTAGAATAATCTGGGGCTATTGTGATGGGATCCAATATTCCAATCCAGTAACCCCAATAACTTATTGAATTTTATTATTTTGTTATATTAATTACTATTTATATAAATTCTCTTTCGTTAATTAAAGATTATTTTTTCCTCAAGTAATTTAAAAAAAAATGAATTTTTGAAGGCCTTTCATCAACATTTTCATTTTGAAATTATTATTAGAGCTCTCAATGCATTCTCTCTCTCTCTTTCATTCGAATTCGGCCCTAAGGGCACAAAAGATGAATCTTTATTAATGACCGAGAGAGAAAGAGAGAATACGTATTTCGCTAACGATAAAATAAAAAATTACAAAAAAAAAAAAAAAAACAATGTTAAAATTTTATATTTTTACTTTAATTATTTTATTTTATAAGGAGTGGGGAAATTTTATTCTCTCTTCATTTAAATGTTTCTCTCTTTCTTTCATTTCAATTTATTTAATAAAACAAACGCAAACAGATGGTTTCTAGAGATTCCGAAATTGATGGGGGTAAATGGGTATAAATAAAAAATATAAGGCAGGGTTCTAGTTAGAAAATTTTTCGGAGAGTGGTTGAACAATCATTCCCCTTAAATACCCACACAGCACAAACTATTGCAGCAATGTTGCAGAAATATTGCGATTCTTGCTCAATATTGACAATATTGCAGCAACATTGCAGCTCAAACAGCAACATTGCCGCAATATTTCTGCAATGTTGCAAAAAGGCGGACATAGGAATATTGCAGCAATATTGCTGCAATATTCCTAGCTTGGATATTGCCGCTGCAATCCTCCCCCAAGGGGCGCGGATTCGGATCCCGTCCGCAGTCCGAATGAATATTTATTGAAATAATTTGACATCCAAATGGTATAACTCAATGTACTTGAACTCCCACAAATATTGTATTTAAATAATTCGTCGCTGAAATGAAGAGGAACGCAGCCAGGCAGGAAGCCTCTATTAAATCAAACTTCTTTATTACAAAATGTTTCGGGCAATTTTATTGTTCCATCTTTAGTTGAATAAGAGTTCTATTCTTTAAAAAACTCTTATACAACTGAGGTTGGCACAATAAAATTGGCCGAAACGTTTTGTAATAAAGGAGTTGGATTTAATAGAGGCTTCCTACCCAAGGGCGGATCCAGAGGTGTTTCTCGTGGGGGAGGGGGGTAATCTGGTGTGACTGGTCGCACAGCACACTATTTTTTTCTTAATTTCGGTAATTTAAAAGCGCATTCTGTACTTGTTTGCCAGAATATAAATACAAATCAAATTTTTAAGCATTAATTTTTAAAACTTTACATTAAAAATAAATTTTTTTGAGAAAAAAAGTATTTTTTTTTTTAATCTCGGGAGGGGGGGTAATTACCCCCCTTTACCCCCTCCTGTATCCGCCCTTGTTCCTACCTGGCTGCATTCCTCTTCATTTCAGCGATTGATTTATACACCGCCATTTTCTTCAATATTTATTTATTTATTTATTTTGAAATTCCTATCGGGATCCCCGTATTTTCTTCAATAATTTTAACTAATTTGTATCGTTTAAAGTATATATGGCCTAAGATGCCAAAAAAGACTTAAAAAAAAACCTCCTCCTCCTTAAATTAAATTTTACACAGAGTAATAATGCTGTAATTTAAATAAAGAGATATATCTTCTTTTTTCCTACAAGATGGCGGTCTTGACTCAATTTCGATTCTAACGGCGCTTGGTTCCTTTATGCATAACACCGCCCAAATAAATTTACCTCAGCCCCATATTCATCTTATTTAAATAATTTGAGTATCGTTAAATTCTATATGGCCTAATATGCTGAAAACTTAAAAAAAAAAAAAAATTTTCAAATAAATCCTGTTCCACTCATTGTTATAAAATTTGGTTCAGGGCTCTACTCTTTAGAGATAAGAATATTTTATATAAAACACGAATATAAACTCAAATATATATTTTTTTTTACAATACAGTCTCATTAATCACGTGTTTATTATTACGTGCAGCTTGTATATGGCAGAAGGTTCGTTGATAATGCGTGTTGATCAATAAGAAGATGGATGGATGGATAAATATATATAGAAACCAAGAGTTTGATTTGAGTTTTCAATAAATGATGACGATCTCTTTCTTAAGAGCTTCCACGAATCACCAATCTCTCTCTCTCTCTCTCTCTCTCTCTCATTTTCTATTTACTATCGCACTTTTTCAACTTTTTTTTTTTCTCTCTCTTCCTTTCCTTACCTTCCATGTCATCAAATATGTGTCTTTGAATTCCAATATATATATATATATATATATATATATACATCATCTCCTTTTATTCCTCTAATGCATCCACTTTTTTAATAAAAAAAATACGCCGGCTCACAAAAAAAAAAAAAAAAAAAAAAAATTTTCTTCCCTAAATCAAATCTCGAAAATGGAAATTGATTTCAAATTAAATTCAGAAGCTTAACGTCCTTATATGTAGGTTATTTATTACTTTATTTTTTTTGTATTAAAAAGTGTTTTAACTTTCCTACACATAGGCTTATAAAAGAATCTTTTTTTTTTTTTTAATTTTCGGCTCTAACAATTGTAAGTTCAAGAGGAGAGTATCTTTGGTAAAAATTTCATTTCCCGGACCCATAACCCAAATGGTGAGATCTCTAACTCAACACTAATCAAACAAGAGTCGCGGGAGCGACTCGTCGCCGAGCATGTGAAAAGCAAAAGAAAGCAAAGAAACTCTTAATACTTCCATTTAGTTGATATTCCAATAGATTCCAATGGCCCATTGCATTTAGATGGACGAGTCGTCCCTAGACTATATATATTATCAAGAATTCTTTTAAATCCTTAATAAAAGATAGGGACGTGAGAAACTTTTCTCTTTCTGGGCGAATATCTCAAAAAATCTTTAAGATATCGGAGCCATACATATTTCTTTAAAGAATATTTTTATTTCTTTCATAACTTAAACTTAATAATTCCTCGAACGACTTTTATTAAATCTTTTGATTTGTATTATTATTAACACTAGTTTGTTAATGAAACAAACTACTTTTGAATTACTTTTAGAAATATTTCCTTCCTTCCTTCCTTTTTAACTTTCCAAGACTATTAAAAAATCTTTTAAAAAAGTTTTATTGAAAATCTTTTTTATCGAATTTAATTTTTCATTAAATAATATCATAATTTACTTTTTAGAAGTTTATAGATTAAAGAATAATAAAGAAAGTAAAAAATCTGGTGTGACTGGCGCATAGCACACAACCTTTCTCTTACCTTCGGTAATCGAAAGTTGTGTACTGTGCTTGTCACACCAGATTTTTGTGTCGACATAGATTTAGTTCCCGGCAGTAAGGAATATTTGAATTCAGATGTAAAATTTATAAGTATGGGAAAATATTTATATTTTGTTACCATGGCAACCATTTCTCCTATCTTTCCTATGAAACACAAGAGTAAAGTGTGCTTCAAACAATTTTGAGGGCAAAACGAGAATATACATTTGAAAGAGCATCTAAAAAATAATTGATTTTTGAATTTTAATCAAAATCGTTAGAGCGAATTTTTGAGAAAATCGAAAAAACTGAAAAAATACATCAGTAAAGTACTAGTACTCTTTGGCCGATTTTGATTAAAAGCTTATTTTTCCGGTCCCGGGGGTGTTTAACTTAAATATAAAATTTCAACCTCCTAGCTCAATTCCTTCATGCTTAAAATTGAACACACACACACCCACCCACACACACACCCACCCCACACACACACAGACAGACCATGTCGCGAAAACCACTTTTTTGGATTCAGGGGACCTCAAAACGTGAAGATCCATCAAAATCTCGACATCGAATTTTTGACATGAATCCAATACTTTCTCTCTATATATATATTACATATATACATAGGTAAGAGAAAGTAAAAAAAAGTCAAATTAAACAAATTAGAATAATTATTCTTTCCTTTTATATTGGAACCGTTGACTTTCATGATCTTTTATCGACTGATTTCACTCTATTCTAAATCCTATTCATCAGGTTTTTCATCAAATTGTAGATGTGATCAAAAACTAAAGAAAAACCTGGTGTGGGTAGTAGCACAGCACACAACATTCTCTTTCAGCAATCGAAAGTTGTGATCTGTGCTTGTCACACCAGATTTTTTGTGTCGAAGTATATTTAGTTTCCGCCGATATTTAGAATTCAAAATGTAAAATTTGTAAGCATGGGAAAATATATATTTTGTAATATGGCAACCATTTCTCCTATCTTTACTACAAAGAGTAAAGTGTGTTTCAAACAATTTAGAGAGCAAAATGAGAATATACATTTTAAAGAGCATCTAAAAAATAATTGATTTATGAATTTTAATCAAAATCGTTAGAGCGAATTTTGAGAAAATCGAAAAAAACTGAAAAACTACATCAGTAAAGTACTAGTATTATTTTGCCGATTATGTTCAAAAAGCTTATTTTCACACCTCAAGAGGGTGCCTAACTCAAATATAAAATTTCAACCTCGTAGCTCATTTCTTTCTTACTTTATCTTGAATATACACTCACCACACCTCAAAACGTGTATTTCCATCAAAATCTCTATATCAAATTATCGACATGAACCTAATTTTTTTTTATATATGAAAGTAAAAAGACCTAGTACATATTTCCCCTAAAATAAACCAAAGGGAAGAGAATTTCTAGAAAATTAAACAAATGAATCTATTAGTAATTATCTCAAAATGCATTCTCACTCACTATTCTCTAATCTAAAATGAAAATGATCAGCAGCCCATTTGAATCATCATTTTACTGATAAGCCACCACCATCCATATTAATATTAAATAGTTGCCAACTTGCTAATGAGAATTATTGATGAACAAAATCTTTAAAATATCTTCTAAATAATTTATTAGGGGAGAGAAAAATTCCCTTCTTTGGTATTGAGTTGCCTGGTTAGTCAGGGTATTTCGTTGGTCATTAATTATAAAGCTATAATTGATGAAAATAGAAACAGAGAGAGAGAGAGAGAGGGGGGGGAGGGGGGGGAGGTCTTCTTCCCCTCTGGTTTGCCGCATTGCCTCTCTCCCCTTCTCTTTGCAATTCGAATACACGCATAGTACCTATACTGTATTTTATTCTTAAACCTGCCTACCTACCTTCTTTTCAAAATACTACACTGTAAAAACAATTTTGTTGATTTTACAATTGTGTAAGAAGCAAATTACAAAAACATACAAAATTTATACAATTAAATATTTATTAATTCATACACCCGAAAAAATAAGGGTGTGCCGCCGGGAGTCGAACCACGGATCCTCCGATTTGTACTCAGAGTGCCCTACCACTGGACCACAGCACTGCTGAGTACAAATCGGAGGATCCGTGGTTCGACTTTAATTGTATAAATTTCGCGGCCCAAATACGCGATATATATATCTTAAATATTATATATAATTTCTTATTTATTAATACAAAATTTAGTAAGTCTTTGCAAAAACCATTTACAAATGTATTGTAATTTTCGAAAGCTGTTTGAAAATTAGAGTGCAATTTTGTGGTAATTTTAGAATTCCCAAACTGCTTTCGAAAGAAAATACAATTTTTAAAGAAAATTACTATACAATGTATGTAAAATTACAATACATACTCTATTTTTCTAAGAAAATGTAATTTTAAAATGTTTTTTTGTTGGAAATATTTGAACGCATAAATTTGTAAATTTAGTAGATAAATGCATAATAGCAGTTATCATTTAGAAGGTAAATTTGTAAAATTTGTATTCCAAAACACAATAAAATTAAATTTTTCTTTTACAGTGTGATTTTAAAACTCATTTTATTATTTAAAAAAAATTAAAGATTTAAATTTTTTTGTTTTTAGTAGATTTCTGACTCTGCTGTCCAAAAATATCCAATATATGGTTGATGATGTCAGGGGGGTGGGTAAAAAAAAATCAACATAACCTAAGACCGAAACGTTGGCCTTGGATTGATCTTAATAAGGAAACTACTTTGACTGCATTTTATTTTATTTTTTTTCTCTTCAACATCAACTCTCTAGCCATACATCCCCCTGCTACATACAACAATAAAACAATTACAGAATTTACATTTATAAAATCAAAATTATGCGTTCTAACATTGACCTGGATCTTATCAAAAATAATTTGTTTTTGTTGTAGCAGATCTTTTACTTTAATATTCTTCTTGTCATTGTTGAGCTTTTGATGGAAATACACTGCTCAGTGAAAAGTGGTTCCCAAAATATAGTCTGTGTTTAAAATAAAGAAAGAAAGAAATAAGCTACATGGTTCAAATTTTATATTTAAGTTAAGTATCCTACTGAGACGCGATACTAAGCTTTTAACTAAAATCGCTCAAAGAATACTAGTACTTTACTGATGTACTTTTTCAGTTTTTTTTGAATTTCTCAAAATTCGCCCTATCGAGTTTGATTAAAATTTAAAAATCAATTATTTTTTAGATGCTCTTTAAAATGTATATTCTCATTTCGTTCTCAAATTTATTTAAACACCACTTTACTCTTGTATTTCAAAGGAAATATAAGAGAAATCATTGTAACGAAATTTATCATTATGAATTCTCACACTTTTGTTCTCATTCACACTCACACTCACATTCACACAGTTTTTTCGGCAACTTAAGCCATATATGACTTTGACGATAACCATTATTATTTGGACCCCGTTAAGCAATAGTGTGTCAAGCGCCAAAAAATTAAAAATTGAGTTAAGCACGAAATATTGTTTCAAATGCTATAATTAATAGTATTTTTTTATGAAATATGTCCTAAAAAATTTATTTTGTTGCTTGCACAATTGACAAAAAAAATTATATATAATCTAATCAAAACAAAAAACTTTAATGTTAATTTTCTCAAATCTCGGAAGCTGGCGCTTGACACACTAATGCGTAACAGGGTCCATTTATAATATCTATTTGGGGTCCAGACATTCTTATTTAAGCCATTTGGTATCCAAATTGTTTAAATAAAATCATATGACTGCCTGGGGTCCGAACCCGCGACTCTTGGTATAGAAGGCCAGCACGCTAACCTCTTCACCAAGCCTGCGGGCTTTTTTTTAAAATCTATTATACGTACAACCGAAAACTAAATATCTCTCGGCATAATAAATCTGGTGAGACAACACAGAACACACACAAAATGAAATTATGTCCCGTGCGACCAGTCACACCAGATTTCTTACTATAGTATTTTTTCACCCTAAAGAATTGAAATTTTTCTTTACTTTTTGGATTGACCCTTAACCCTCATAGGTCAGGTAAATAACTATTCTCTGTCTCTCTTCCCTGATCTACTATAAAGCTCTCCTAGATTTTTTTTTTCTCTTTAACACTCGTCTGAGATGATGAATTGTGTTTTAATGATAGTCACAGGAGGAGGGACTCTGACATCAAAGTAGATAGAAAATTCTTTTTTTTTTTTGAACGGGATAGAGATGAAGAGATGACTTGAACATCTCAAAGTAGTATAGCTACTCACTTCTCTTTCATTTGCTATTCTCTCTATATAATGTCCTCCTTTTTTCCTTTTTTTTTTCATAACTAAGTAAATAAAAATTCCAACAAACTATAAAAAGAAGGAAAAATGATCTTCAATCAAATATCGCTTTGTGTTTTATAATAATAATATCCCTTTTGATATCAACTTTTAAACTCCAAATGTTTTTATGAACACTTTAGTCAAGAGAGATGTTTCTCTAAAAATTTAATTTAATTTGAAGAGTGTAGAATTTCATTTGCCTGAAGATAGGCAAGTAAAGTGACCAACACACACTAATGGATGTTTCGATTAATTGCTCGACAATTTCACAAGCGTCTTTGATCTGGTAGAATCTGGCCAAAATTTTTTTATTGTATTGTTTATTTTATTATTTTTGTTTGCGTTTAGGAAATTTTTTTAAAATTATATATCAATCAGAAGAAAGGGTTGTGAACATCTTCACGGCAAGCAAAATGCTGCGTACTTGAAACGTCGGCAACTAAAATATAATCTAACAAAGCTGTGAGTGTTATTTATTGGCGAGGCGAAACATCCCATGACCCCCGGGAATCGAATTGGTGGTCGATTGGTGGTCGAGGGTCCGGTGGCCTAGTGCAATTTTTTTAAACCTTTTCGGCTACAGAGTCCATATAGGGGTTATTTATTTGTTATATAAATTTTAATATACATAGTACCGATGGCAACGGGGGGGCGTTTCACACGCTGATTGCTCGGGGTCACCAATCCCGAGCTTTCGCCGCGCTTGGCATCACTTAAGCCTAACCGGAACGATTGTGGTGACTGTTGATCTTCTCCGTTGCCAGGCCCCCCGGTCTCCCATAGGAAATGTATAGAGAAATATCTATGTATTCTTTGCATTTATATATTCAATGAATGTAAACAAATCTTCAAGCAGGCACTGGATTGGATTAAATATAAAATTCCAACCTTGTAGTCTTTTTAGCTCTTGAGTTATTTTGATCAATTATACATACTATTTTCCGAGACTCTCAAAACATTTAATTTCACCAAAATCTAATTTTTGAGACGATAACATTAAAATATTTAGGGAAAAGAAAGTTAAAAAAAAAGCAAAAAATAAGTGGGCAAGTTTTGCAACTTGCTTGTTTATTTATTTATTTATTTTTTTTTTAGTATTTAGTATAGACAGGGTTTGCGAAATGATATAATTTTTATTTTAAATTATTATTTTTAGTAAATCATAACATCAAGTTTTTTTTTAATTTTTATGTGGACCCGCCCAACAATAAGCGACGCCAGATCGCTCTAGCGGCGACGCATGCAATCCCTCGTCAGCTTGTTGCCTTTCCTGCTCAGTTTGCATTTGACCGCGTCGCGATGCTTTTTTCGAGTTAATTATCCGTCGTGTGTGCTCTTAAAAAATAGTGAAATTTTAATAGTGAGTGCAATCTTTAAGTGTGAATTAGTGCCCAAGCATCGACACGTCCGTCTGCTGGTGTCAATTTCTATTTAATCTCAGGTAAATAGCAATTATTAATCATTTCTTTTCAAATTCATCACTCGGCCATCTTAGAACGATCAAATCAAATGCTTTTAATATCGAATTATTTATTTGTTTCATCTTTTTGTATCACATTCCAAAAGCCCCCTGTTCTAAGCGATAAAACTATTAACTAACAATTAATTTAAACAACTATTCACCGAGCCTAAATTGCATCGTACGCCTAAAAAGACAACTCATTTAGGAGGGAAGAGGGTTGGAGGGGAGAGAGGGAGGGATTGATAGAAACCCCCCTCCCTTCCCCCACCCTCACCTAGCTCTCTTGTATGTCGCCTAGAATCTTCCACATACGCGGCCGGGGGAGGGGGAAGTGACGCCTCCCCCTCCCCCCATCCCCTCTCCCGCTCTGATTGGCACTCATGCCCGCTCTTTTTTTCTGAAGAATTCTATAAATAAATTTCAGTTGTAAAAATTAATGACCATATTCGCGAAAATAATATAAAAGAGCCAACTATTTTTTTTTTTTTTTTATATCAGGCAGGTTTATTTTATACCATTTCTTAACAAATGTAAATATTAATTTCTAATCTTAAAATAAAACAATATATGAATCAAGAGCCGATCGGCTCTTTAGCTTAAACGTCCAAGTTCAAACTAAAATCATTTTAGTAAATTTATCAAATAGTGCAATTCATAGAACTATAATTTAAAAATAATTAGAAGTAAATACTAGGTTTAGTTTTAAAAAAAAAGTTTTTTTAATTTATGTACATTTCGATGTTAAAACATCTTCATCAGAAACTTTTTACTTATTGATTTTGTATTATAAAAAATAATAGGCCTAATAAAAAAAAAAACGACGGGTTCAAAAGTGGTCGAGTTGGCGTGGAATGCCCCATATATATTACCTAGACAAATAATTATCGTCTAAAGTATATCGCTAAGTTGCCGAAAAGACTATGTGCATGTGTGTGTGAGTGAGGGTGTGAAAAAAGTGTTAAAAAAAAATTTCTTTTCATAATTAAGAAAAGGCGAGGGTCCGCGCAGGCGGGCCCGAACCAGCTGGAGGCAGCGCGGCTAGTTTATTATAAACTATTTTAATTTCGGTTTTCAACATGGATTCTGACTTCATCAGATCTTTTTATTTATTTATTTATTTATTTTTTTAGTTAAAAAAATAGAGTACATTCACCTTAAATATCTTTTTCTCGTTTCCTCTAAAAAAAAAACATGATCTCTGCCGAAACGTCTTGAAAAAATCAAAATAAAAGACAATGTGGAGGAAGGCCGTAATAGAGATTAAAGACGAAATGAAACAAGACTTCTATCGGCCCGAATTATTTATTTTTCCACTGTCGACGTTTCGGGGACTAAACGTCACCCATCTTCAGGACCTACATTACAAACAATACATATAATCAGAATTATTATTCTCATTATTTTTTATTTATTTTTTTTATATATAATACACATCAAACACACTCCACAGACAGAAAGACATTATAAATTTACTTACAAAAGTGTTAAAAAATTTGTTTCGGGCCGATAGAAGTCTTGTTTCATTTCGTCTTTAAAATCAAAATATTTCATAAATCTTTAATAATTCCAGCTTAATCAGAGAAGTTTATCTTTTGATTAAAAATCGTACAACTGGGATAGGAAATAAACAAAATTTTATATTTCTATGCTATAAAGAAGTTGAAATTAAAATTTGCTTTAAAAAAATTGATTTTCCCAAATTTTTTATTGGTGATGGAATCAGAAAAATAACAAAAAATTTGCATCAAAATTTGTATTAATTTCTTTTCGTTTTGCTCTGAGCAGACCACATGCTGAATGTTGTCACTGTTTTAAAAAATACCCACATATTTGTTTATTGTCAGCCGGCTCTGATGAAGGGCTAGACTTGGGGCCGAAACGTCAGCCGTGAGGGGACGAGCATCTAAATAAAAGGAAATTTGACTGCAAACGTCTTGTTATTTCTCTGACTCCATCACGATTAAGCCTACAGCTACAGTCGTTCAAGATTTCAAAGTCAATTTTTCCCGATTTTCGTTTGAAACTGAAAGAAATCGAGTCAAATTTGCTTTTTTTTTTTTTAAATATAGATCTATATTTCTATATCATATGAAAATAATATAAGGCGTTAGCTTGCTCGTTCACTCCTTCAAAGGATATTTAAAAAGACATCAGCTTTAAAAATAAATCGGTGGGGGCCTGGGGGGGGGGGGGGTGGCGCTCTGCGGTGTTTCCTGTGACTAATGCGCACTTATCGCCTGAGCATTTGTCTGTTTTATCTCAATTTATCTGAAATATTACCGCAATTATTTAAAAAATAAATAGATTACACCCACAGACTAGACACTAATGTACTATTATTATTAGAAAACTAGATCCGGTCTAATTGGGAATTAGTTCCCTCTAGAAAATATCATCTTTTAAAAGGAAACCGGATGAAATAATTTTCCATTTTTATTATTTCTAAAATTAGAATACAACAAGAGAGAGAGAATTATTATTTAAATACTACCAAGAGAGAGAGTAGCAGTAACATGGCTGACTCTTTTTCCTTTTTACTTGCTCGTCATAAACAGTCAATAAAATGAGTGATATAACATTGAAAAATATTTTTTTTTTTTTTTAAGAATTTCTCTTCGCTTTACAACTTTATAAAGGTTTTTTTTTTTTTTTTTTTTAATTTATTCATATCTTCTTGTTCTCTATTGTTATTCAAATTTACTATCATTTCCTTTTAATAACTTTCGACTTTTAAATCACGATTTATTGATAGAAATTAGTGAAGACGTCTCCCAAAAACTAAATAAAATGAAGAAATCCAATGACTGAGGAGCAGGAAAGTGAAGACGTTTTGGGAACCCTCTTCAAGGCGATAATACTGCCTAGGTGGATACATAAGGGCACATATAATCGAAGATACCATTAAATGTACCCTGTTATGCATTAGTGTGTCAAGCGCCAAAAAAATTAAAAATTGAGTTAAGCACGGAATATTGTTTCAAATGTTATAATTAATAATATTTTTTATGAAATATCTCCTAAAAAAATTTATATTTAATGTTACTTGCACAATTGAACAAAAAAAAATTATATATAATCCAATGAAAACAAAAAACTTTAATGTTAATTTTCGCCCCCCCCCCCTCATAAGGCTCGCTACCTGGCGCTTGAGAACACACTATTCCATGCGTAACAGGGTCACATTTATAATAGCTCTGATTTAGGGGTCCAGCGGCATTCTTCTATACCGAAAGTCGCGGGTTCGGGCCCCAGGCAGTCCGATTATTTTATTTAAAGCTTTGGATACCAAATGACCCCCAAATAGATATTATCTTATACAATGGTTATCGTATAAAGTCTTAAATGGCCTAAGTTGCCGAAAAGACTGTGTGAATGAGAAGAAAGTGTGAATGTTAAAAAAAAAAAAAAAAGAAATGGCAATGTTAGGCTCGAAACATGTCAAATAAAGAACAGAAAAAATTGAATTAAAAAAAAAATCGTTGGAGCAAATTTTGAGAAAATCGAAAATAAAGTGAAAAAGTACATCAGTAAAGTACTCTTTGGCCGATTTTGATCAAAAGCTTATTTTCACGCTCCAGGGAGGTGCCTAACAAATACTTAAAATTTCAACCTCCTAGCTCAATTCCTTCATGCTTTAAATTGAACCACAGACAGAGAGACCATGTCACGAAAACCCTTTTTTGGATTCAGGGGACCTCAAAACGTGTATATCCATCAAAATCTCGACATCGAATTTTTGACATGAATCCAATACTTTCTCTTTATATATATATTAACATATATAGGTAAGAGAAAGTAAAAAACGTTACCAAGATGAATATATCAAAAAGTATTGTTGCAAAGAGAATTCGGAATGTAAATTGATAGGCAAGAGTATTTATTTATTTATTGTTAATTAAAATCGTGTAAATCGGAGTGTGCATGCATGCATGCATGCGTGTGAGAGATTCTGTTTTATTTTCAACGAGAGAGAGAGAGAGAGAGATATCGTCAAACAATTTATTGTCAAGATTATCCGAAATGGTCGATAAAAAAGGGCCTTTGAAGGGCATTTCCCCTTTAAGGGTTCATTAATTATCAATTTTTTATTATAACTCGGAGATATTTGATTAGAAATATTTTTTTTTTAAAGTAATTCCAAGCCTTTTAATTAAATTTTGTATTTGCAGAAAAGCCAAAAAGTTCATTATATTTAGGCAATGAAATTGAAGAGAAGGAATACAAAAGATCCATTTAAAAAGTTTTTCTTGTTAAAAGGGCGAGAATTTTCCCATAACGTTAACATCACAGTCGAAAAAACAATTTCATTAACCGAATGATAAACTTGGAGTAGGAAAACTTTCTAAAGGGAATAAGCAGGAGGGTGGGGGTGGGGGGTGTAAATATTTCTTTTTTTTTGTAACAAAATAATGTTGATTTCAAATTCATAAGCCTCTCTCTCTCTCTCTCGACCTGTTGGGTTAATTATTAATTATTCTGTGTAATTTAATTAAATTAACAAGAATATAATAATTTTATTTGATAAAACTTCTTTTTTTATTTATCTATTGTATCATTATATACAAAATATTCATTTTAATTGGCTTTTTGTTACTTAGACTGAACGCTCTTGGACAAAACGTTTTTGGCTAATCGTGCCTAAAACTGTTTTTTCAATGCTTTTCTCTGGGGCAACGCATACCGAGAAGGCAAAACTCAATTGAGCATTTAACAAAATTTTTTGCCATTGAACGTTTTAAGATCCCCTGAAACCAAAAAAAGTGGTTTTCACGACATGGTCTGTCTGTCTGTCTGTGAACAAAATATCTTAGCAACCAAAAGAGCTACAATGTTGAAATTTTATATTTAAGTTAGGCACCGTCTCAAGGGGTGAAAATACGATTTTGAACAAAATCGGCCAAAAATTACTAGTACTTTACTGATGTACTTTTTCAGTTTTTTGCGATTTTCTCAAAATTCGCTGCAACGATTTTGTTTAAAATTCATAAATGAACTATTTATTAAATGATCTTTAAAAAGTATATCAGTGAAATTTTTCGTGGAAATCGTTTGAAGTACACTTTACTACATTCGTAGCTCAGCGCCATCTATGAATCATCGCGTGGTCAAGTTTGGAACTAAAGTGCTAAGAGCAACTAAATATATCTCGACGCAAAAAATCTGATGTGACCAGCACGGTGCCCTTACCTTACCCTTTGGTAAGAGAAACTTATGTGCTGTGCGCCAGTCACACCAGATTTTTTTTTTAAATTAAATTGCCTATAAAAGTTTTTTTTTAGGTCTGTCTTTTTAGACCATATACTCTTTTAAATATATTAGGGGGTCCAGGCATATTTATTTATACCATTTGGTATCCAAATGATTTAAATAAATATACATCAGACTGGCCTGCGACCCGCTCCCAGTGGCTTATCAATATTGACATTTGTCAACACCTCTAACCTTTCGTCCACCAGAGGAGGGGGGATAAACGTTATTATACTGTATATTATTGAATAAGTGAACAACCCAAAAACTCTTGTTCAAGGGAGACGAGTATTCACTACTAATTGCTGCCAAGAGATTCCTAAAGATGTGCCTAAACTCACATTAATAGATTATCTATCCTAAGAAGGCCGAAAAAATCAGCAGAAACGACAACATACTTTTTTTAAAAATAAAATAATTTTTGATTGCCTGATTTATCTATTCTTATTTGGACCTTGTTACGCATTAGTGTGTCAAGCGCCAAAAAAAAAATTAAAAATTGAGTTAAGCACGTAATATTACTGGTGTAGATAGATGATAAACGACAATTGAAAATGCTGAAGGTATTTTCAGGCCAAATTTTATTCTACTATTCAGTCGACGTTTCGGGGAACTCAACGCCTCCCTTCATCAGGACTAATGTGGGAATAAAATTTGGCCTAAAAATACCTCCAGCATTTTCAATTGTCGTTTATCAAGGAATATTGTTTCAAATGCTATAATTAATAGTATTTTTTATGAAATATATCCTAAACAAATTAATGTTACTTGCACGATTGACAAAAAAAATTATATATAATCCAATGAAAACAAAAAACTTTAATGTTGATTTTCTCAAAACTCGGAAGGTGGCGCTTGACACAATAATGCGTAACAGGGTCCATTTAATCATTTTAAAAAATGTTGACTTAATCAATTGAATTTATTTAATATCTTGCCCATCCATTTCTGTCAATCGGAAAAAGCATTTTTTTTTTTTTTTTTTTTTTTGAAAAATATTTTATTGACCTTGCGTATTTTATTTACTTTTTTTTTTGATTAACTTATTTATTATTTGATCAAAGTATTTTTCCTTTCAATTGCAAAATTATCACTTATTCTAATTAAATATTTCTCTATCTCTCTTTCTCTTTCTATGTATAAAGGAGTGTGTGCGTTTTGCATTTTATTTGAGAGAGAGAAATTGCTTTGAGCTTCGAGCTTAAACCTTGATTAACATTCACTGATTCCTATATATACGAACGTACGTTCTCTCTCTCTTTCTCTCACCACCCTGCATTATATATATATATATATCGCAAGTGTTGAGCAAATGGAGATAAAGACAAATTCCAAATGAGAGAACAAGTGAACCTTGGATTCAACAAAAGATTAATTAATTATAAACGTATTTTAATCCTTGAAAGTAGAACAAACAAAAAAAAAATAAAAATTCCTTTCCTTTGCGATCAGCATTGAACAAAAAACAATGATTTTATTAAATAATCATAAAATTAATTACAGAAATGCAGCTTTTGTTTTTAGAGGGGGAAAATTAATTTGAGAACAAATTAGTTGAATATAACTTTACAATAATTGTTATCTATGTATGTTGTATTGATCTTGATATTGCCTATAATATACCCTAATTCAAATTTAATTACTAATTATTGGAAATAATTTATTAGTAGGCAAACTATGAATTTACTAAAAGAAAAAATTTTGTTTTGTAGGCAAGTGGTATTGAAATGTTAATCTTTGTAGTTTTTACTTTATTTTAAATTTAAATAGCATTTTTTGTTAAAAATTCAAAATCGAAAGCTTGAAGAAAATACACGTTTCCATAATGTAAAAAAAAAATCTTAATTTTATTGTTTTGGATTAATTACTAATTTGTTTGTGTAATACTCCATTTGTCTTTTGTGTTAAGTGATGAATAGTGAATAATAAAACAACAGAATGTAGAAAATATCTTTAATTTATTCTTTGGACTATCGATTTCGTCTAAAGGACATCATCAGGCCAGCTGGAAATAGAGAATTTATAATATGACTAGACCTCGGATTTATAGGCACTAAAAATCTTTAAAATAGGCAGGCAACTAAGCACTAAAAATTTATCAAGTATTATAAATTCTCTATTTCCAGCTGGCCTGATGATGTCCTTTGGACGAAATCGATAGCCCAAAGAATAAATTAAAGATATTTTCTACATTCTGTTGTTTTGTTATTCACTATTCATCAATTACTAATTTGTTACTAAATTTACAAATTTCCCTTGTAAATGATAACTACTATGCATTTTTCTACGAAATTTACAAATTTATGAGTTCAAAAAAAGATTTTAAAATTATAATTTTCTTCGAAACAATAGAGTATGTATTGTATTTTTACAAACATTGTATTGTAATTTTCTTTAAAAATTGTATTTTTTTCAAAAGCAGTTTGGGAATTCTAAAATTGCACTCTAATTTTCAAACGGCTTTTGAAAATTACAAAACATTTGTAAATGGTTTTTGCAAAGATTTACTAAATTTTTTTTGTTTATGTAATTTTTTCCTATATAAAAATTATAAAAATCCAACCAAATTTTTTTTACAGTACACTAAATGACCTATGTTTGTGACTGTGAAAAGAACGAAATGACCCACAAGATTGAAATTTTATATTTAAGTTAGATACCATCCTGAGACATAATACAAAACTTTTGAATAAAATCGGCCAAAAAGTACTAGTACTTTATTGATGTACGCTACTTTTTCAGTTTTTTTTTTCGATTTTATCAAAATTTCCTTCCACGATTTTGATTAAAATTCATAAATCAATTATTTTTTAGATGCTCTTTTAAATGTATATTCTCATTTTGCCATCAAAATTGCTTGAAGCGCACTTTACTCTTGAACCTCACAGGAAAGATAGGAGAAATCTTTCTTTTAGTAACAAAATATAAAAATTTTTCTATGTGTATAACTTTTTTATCTTAAATTCTAATGTACTGTCGGAAACATGGCGACACACAAAAAACATTTGTGACAAACACATAACACAACTTTAAGTTTTGTTCTAATCGACCAAGTCACACCAGACTTTTTTTTATTGAAAAAAAAAAAGACCTTTAAATTGCAATCTAAACTTAAAAACAATTTCAATTTCACATATCTCCACTGCAGGTCCTCTAGCTAGTGTTATTGATTATTGACAAATATAAAATTTTATTTCCTATTTCTATTCGAGAACTCTTAAAAATATTTTATCGTTATAAGTGATTTTTATAGTTATTTTATATATAGATTTAGAGGCATTGAATGTCACTATAAAATCAAGACGATATCTTTATCCATTATCGAATGGAAGATATTTGAATTTGAATGTACCGGCACTGATAAGCACAAGTCACAAGTAGTTTTTTAATAGCGCCCTCCTCTCTCATTAACGTTTTTATTATAGATATATTTAAATTAAAAAAAATAAATGTCTCGTGAGCATTATGATCCCCGGATTAAGATAAAGAGAGAGAATTTTGCAGAAATAGTTGCGCACCTTCATATCCCGTTACTATTTTTTATTAACTAATAAATCTAAAAAAAAAATAGTTTTATGATTCTAATTATATTAGTATCTAGTACTGAGGAATTTCTCTGTAAGGTGAATTTATTAGAGTAATAAGGCAAATTAATAGATGATATTATTTTTATGTTTTTAATGCAATTTCACGACCTTCGTCAAGTTGAGACAATATTTATAAATAGGAAAATGAATGCAGGACATTCTTAATATTAAAAAATATATATCCTTGCTTAATGCACAAATAAAATTACGTTCTATAATTTATTTCTTGAAGAGTGTTTTTAACGATTTCGGTTTCTTTTTTTAGCCTTCTTCAAAGTTTGTTTTAAACATAATAGGCCATTAATTTTTATTTTTTAAGCTGATGCTTTTTCTCTCAAATTTAGTTCTGTTTTGCTCATGTTTTATGGTAGGCTAAGGCTGAACCCACATCATCGTTTTGCTCAATGATAACGCACATAGATTAGGCAAAATGTTTTGTCTTTGAGCGTTTTTGCCTAATCGGTGTGCGTTGGTTGTTTTTTTGCTCAAAGGCCGAACATTTTGTCCAATTTCAACGCAGAGCAAATGAGCAAAACGCTCAATGACAAAACATTTTGTTCAATGATGTCGAATCATGCTCAATTGTGTGTTTTCCCTCCTCGGTCTGCGTTGACCCATAGAAAGCATTGTAAAAAACAGTTTTATGCACGATTTGTCAAAAAGTTTTTGCTCGATTGGTGTGCGTTCAGCCTAAGAATTAAAAGAATGCAAACCAGCAGATTCTTTTATTTGACAAATATTTGGAAAAAATCAACTTCAATGCTGTGCTTAAAATCTCATTTTCATAATAATATAACTCTTTTGAAATAAATATTGTTTTACTCACAGTGAGGGGTAAATAATGTTAGTTAAAAAATTATTGTCAAAAAAATTAGAGTACTTTTTTCTTTTTTTTTTTTTTTAAACATTCACACTTTTTTCTCATTCACACTCACACACACACATTCACACTGTCTTTTCGGCAACTTAGGCCATATAAGACTTTGACGATAACCGTTATTTATTAATTTATCTATTATTGGGGTCCAGGGATTCTTATTTAAGCCATCTGGTATCCAAATGGCTTAAATAAAATCATCGGACTGCCTGGGGTCCGAACCCGCGACGTTTGGTATACGAGGTTAGCACGCTAACCTCTACACCATGCCCCGAGGGCTACTTTTTTTTTTAACACACACTTTTTTCTCATTCATACAGTACACCCGTTTGTGTTTCATTTGTTTCGCAAATTCATTTGTTTATATTTACATGTTTTTTAATGACACCTGCATGATTTTGTTTTGATTTTTCTTTCCAAAATTAACGAAAAATGTCGTTTTCTTCTGTGATTATTTCAAAAACTATTCAGTTTTCGGAAAAATATCAAAGAAAAAAAAACTTTTTAAAATTGAGTATTTTATCATAATATAACAAAGAAATTGAAAATTTCGAAATTCCTGAAAAAAAACTTTTTAAGTAAAGTACTACCTCCAAGTGACGTATTTACTCCAAAAGTTGATAGAAATCTACAATTTTAGGGTAAGGAGCATATACCAAATTTCATCCATCTAGCTGCTTTGGTTTTTAACTATCGTGTTCACACACACACCCAGACGTAATTCCAAAGAGAGAAAGTCTCGGGGAAGTCATTCCCCATATTTTAATTAATAAATTAAATTTGACTTTTTTTCCTTTTCATTGACGAAGGAAGATGATTCTAATAGAAGTCTTTATGGGTTTCCTTCTTGTGTTAGAATCTCGCTAAATTTGATCAGACAAGCCTTTATCTCTTCTTTCTTCTCCTCTTTTTTTCTCTCTCTCTCACTCTCTGTGCTTTAATCTTGCGCTTTACGAATTTTATCACTCGAAAGTCACTTGAGTTCCTTTATTCTGCAATCTGAATCAATAGGGAAAATGGGTGAGCAAAAGAGAAATTTCTTCTATTCTACGATCTAAATTAAGTTGACCAATTTCTTCATTCTATCTGTAATTATTAGAGAAGTGGAAGGGAAAATAAACAGAGTTGGCCATTCCATATTGGTTAATAAATAGATGTTCAGCAGAAATAAAAGCTTCTCGATACCGGGATCGTTGCAAGATAATCTTCAGTCCGTATCGAAATTCAGCCTTTTGTAAGAGAAAGTTGTGCACCGTGCTGTCACACCAGATTTTTTGTGTTTAGATATATTTAATTTCCCATAGCACCTTAGTTTCAAACTTGACCACTGACTTTTCATAAGTAAAATGTAAAAAAGTCAATTAATTCAAAATTTTCATAGGCTCTGTGCATTTTGAATGTTGACTGGCCCTCGGGGCTTGGTGTAGGGGTTAGCGTGCTAACCTCGTATACCAAAAGTTGCGGGTTCGGACCCAGGCAGTCCGATGATTTTATTTATTTGGATACCAAATGGCTTAAATAAGAATGTCTGGACCCCAAATATGTATAATGGTTATTTTTCAAAATCTCATATTTGGACATTTTATACACAATATAGAATCGTAAATAAATACGAAATTTCATAAGAATTGGAAAATTTTATTTTAAAGGTGTTACAAGTTCCAAAGGGGACCCCCTTTTGAATCGAAATTAACATGCATATCCCCATATGGGAATTTAACAATAGTTTTATGGAAAGAAGAGCCGGAAAGTGAATTTGAAAAATCTGAAATACAAGTGTACTTCAAACAATTTTCACGAAAAATTTTACTGATATACTTTTTAAAGGACATCTAAAAAATAGTTGATTTATGAATTTTAATCAAAATCGTTAGAGAAAATCGAAAAAAAGTACCAGTAAACTACTAGTAATTTTTGGCCGATTTTGTTCAAAAGCTTATTTTAACTGTCCGGGAGGGTACCTAACTTAAATATAAAATTTCAATTTCGAGGCATATTTCCTTCATGCTTAAAATCGACCTCAAAACATTTATTTCCATCAAAATCTTGACATCGAAATTTTGACATAATCACAATACTTTCTAGCTATATATTACATAAATCATAATATTCACGTTTTTAAGCCTTTTCTTGCTATTCCACTCAAAACCCATAGACTATCGTAGTCATATTCGACCACATTAACATTAATCTATATATATAATAGCGGTGTGTCCGTCTGTCACGCTCTGTTTGACCAACTTCCCGTTGGAATTTTGATACGAAATTTTGCAGTCTTATAGATGACGTTATGGAGAGCCCCGGAAAAATACTCGGGTCCCGAAATTCCTATAACTTTTTGAGTTATTAATTCCTAAACTTACGATTTCTCCCATATGATATGTATAGAGAAATATTTAAGTATTCTTTGCAGTTGTGTATTCTTTGAATGTAAAAAAATTCTCAAGCAGGCACTGGATTGGAATACGTAGTAATACTAATTTTCTTTTCATAATTAAGAAAAGGCGAGGGTTCGCCGCAGGCGGGCCCGAGCCATCTGGCGGGGGGTCCAGGGGGGCGTAGCCCGGCGAAGGCGGGCGTTGCGGCTAGTAGTTTATATTTCCCTCATCATTTATAATTATCTTTATTTAAAAACTTGAATATTTTGATATTTTCTATACAGTCCTCGAAAAGTTAATTAATTATCTAGATAGAACACAAACTAAATTTAAACCTGCATCTGATTACAGACAGCTTGGCTATATATTTACATAGGATAACTTTATTATGGGAATCGTTGCAATTCAAACATTTCCACTAAGCAAACTTATAATCACACTAGAGGGAGTGTGCTTGCTCGCTCTATGATGATGATGATGATGATGATGATGATGATTGGGTTTCGTATAATCTGCCATTAAAATGAAATCCATTTTAGCATCGACTTGGACGCAAACGAACACAAATTCCGTTTCAACGATACAATTATATTTAAATCAATAATGATATTTTTCCATTTCGTATTCTTAACGGAATACAAATAATATATAATTAAAATAATTAGAAAAAAAATATTGGAATAAATTAAAAACAAAAATAAAAAAATGTCTTCTTTTGAATATTCGATCAGTAAAAAAGAGAAAATTACTTAATCTATTTCAAAGAATACAAACTCCTTAATATGCACTTTTAATAAACTTTATTTATTTTTTTTTTTTTAACGAAATAAGTACTAGGAAGGCGGTCTTGGGTAATTTAACTACTCTGTAATGTTCTGGTACAGAAGACAGGATATCACCTGTTAAGCGCCCTATACAAGTTGTACTTTAGTACGCGAGCCCGGCTCGGCTCGTCTTCAAACGAGCCAAATCCGCATGTGTGTGGGCTCTCATGAGCCGAGCCGAGCCAAAAATAAAATAAAATAATTTATCTGAGGAACGAGCCCGATCCGTAAGAGCCCACACACACGTGCGGATTTGGCTCGTTTCAAGGCGAGCCGAGCCGCGCTCGCGTACTAAAGTACAACTTGTATAGGGCGCTTTAGGGATTGTTTTCCTTCCATTCTTCTTCTTTCCTAGCCTTATTCCCATAGTACGGGGTCGGCGGAATGGCGGAATTTTTTTTCGCGACCGGAAGAAATAGAACTAGGCGGCCCGTCGCACGGTCTGACGCCTGTTGAAAATATAGAAGGAAGGGACAGACATGTAAAGAACTGGACTGCCAGTCCCAGCTCGGGTAGCTCGTGGTCGCCATTCAAGTACCCACGAGATGTGGGCTGAGCAATTTGTTTTCCTTCGCAATCTATGAATATATATTGGCTACGAAAAAAATCTGTTGTCTAAAAAGTGAAGTATCTAAATGGCCTCAGATGCCAAAAAAAGATCTTACCAAACAAAACATGCTATTTTCGGTTTATTAGGTATTTACTCTTTGAGAAATAATTAATCCGATGTTTATGATCTGATTGGATATATTTAACAATTTGGTCATTAAGACCTGCACTTCACAAAGTGTAAGATTATTTTTACTTTCTCTTACCTCTATATATGTTAATACGTAAATAGAGAGAGAAAGTATTGGTTTTATGTCAAAAATTCGATGTCGATATTTTTATGGATATACACGTTTTGAGGTTCCCTGAATAAAAAAAAAAAATGGTTTTCGCGACATGGTCTGTCTCTGTGTGTGTTCAATTTTAAGAATGAAGGAATTGAGCTACGAGGTTGAAATTTTATATTTAAGTTTTGTACTCTCCTGGAGCGTGAAAATAAGCTTTTAAACAAAATCCGCCAAAGAGTACTAATACTTTACTGATGTACTTTTTCAGTTTTTTCGAGTTTCTCAAAATTCGCTCCAGCGATTTTTATTAAAATTCAAAAATCAAATATTTTTTAGATGCTCTTTAAAATGTATATTCTCATTTTGCCATTGCAATATTCTGAAGACCACTTTACTCTAGTACTTCTTAGAGAAGATAGGAGAAATGGTAACAAAATATAACTATTTCCCATACTTATAAATTTTACATCTTGAATTCTAATATATCGACGGAAACTAAATATATGTCGACACAAAAAATCTGGTGTAACAAGCACACCAGTTCGACAGTCACACCAGATTTTCTCTTATTTAAACAACGATCCAAAACCGAACTTAACTTTTTTTTTAGACTTTGCCAATTTGTTTTCTTACAAACGGATTTGTTTCTGTTAAGAATTATTTGTGAAAAGTGTTGACGGATAGATTTCAAAGAAAATTATAGAATTATTTTGCTTTGAAATAAAGTTACAAGTTGTTCTTTAAAAGTAATTAAATAAATTTGACCAAATTGACTCTCGTAAGTTTTAAGACAGTCATTTAGTCGAGGCTCTCTCTAACACCTAGCTCGCTTGCCTATTTAATTTAATTGTAAAACAACACAGACTGCGCTCTCAGCTTTAAAGCTCTCTCTATTTATTTATGTATAAACAAAATACAAAATGATACACCATCTTTTATCTTCTTCCTCACTCGTTCTTATCGATTTACGAAAAAGCTTTAATAATAAAAGAAGTTTCAAAAAAAAAAAAAAATCTCCTGGGACTCATTATAAAGCATAGAAAAACCAGATTTTTTTTCTCCCATTTTATTACGGCTAAACTATTTGAATACTTTCTATTAGAGTTTATACTAATTTAAATTAATTATATTATACTCTGAGATATGAGATGAGTCTCTTGAGGCTCAACATCAAGCACAATTATTTCGTCATCAGCCATTAACCTCATACAATTAGTTGTGGAAAAAAAATTTATAAATTTCCTAAAGAAGTTATATTTTATCCAAAGATTTTCTTTAATTACTCCCCTTAGTCCAAAAAAATGAATTCTGCGTTTGTCTGTCTGTGTGTCTGTCTGTCTGTGAAAAAAATAACTCAAGAGCGAAAAGCAGAAGATAACTACTATGCATTTATCTACTAAATTTACAAATTTATGAGTTCAAAAAAAAGATTTTAAAATTACAATTTTCTTCAAATATTAGAGTATGTATTGTAATTTTACATACATTGTATAGTAATTTTCGTTAAAAATTGAATTTTTTCGAAAGCAGTTTGTGAATTCTAAAATTACCAATTGCACTCTAATTTTCAAACGGCTTTTGAAAATTACAATATATTTGTAAATAGTTTTTGCAAAGACTACTAAATTTAGTATGTTTTTATGTAATTTGCTTCCTACATAAAAATTATAAAAATCAAATTTTTTTTACAGTACGCTAAATGACCTGTCTATGTTTGTGAATGAAAAGAACGAAATGACCCACAAGATTGAAATTTTATATTTAAGTTAGGTACCACTCTGAGATGTAATACAAAGCTTTTGAATAAAATCGGCCAAAAAGTACTAGTACTTTATTGATGTACTTTTTCAGTTTTGTTTTTCGATTTTATCAAAATTTCTTGCCACGGTTTTGATTAAAATTCATAAATCAATTATTTTTTAGATGCTCTTTTAAATGTATATTCTCATTTTGCCATCAAAATTGTTTGAAGCATACTTTACTCTTGAACCTCATGGGAAAGATAAGAAAAATCTTTTCCTTAATAACAAAATATAAAAATTTTTCTATGTGTATAAATTTTTTATATTAAATTCTAATGTACTGTCGGAAACATGGCGACACACTAAAAATAGGATGTGACAAACACAGAACACAACTATCAAATATCGAAGGTTGCTGTGCGATCAGCATGTGCGGATACAAGGGGGGAGTAAAGGGGAAATTACCCCCCCCCCCCCCCGAGATTTGAGAAAAATATATTTTTTTTCCACAAAAAAAAAAAAAAAAATTTATTTTTAATGTAAAATTTTAAAAATTTGATTTGTATATATATTCTGATAAACAAGTTCAGAATGCGCCTTTAAATTGCCGAAATTAAGAAAAAATTGTGTGCTGTGCGACCAGTCACAGCAGATCCCCCCCTCCTCCCGAGAAACTCTACTAGATCCGCCTTTTGCGTTCAGTCACACCAGATTATTATGTGACCATTTAGTCACTCGATACTCTCAGTAAATATTCATTATTTCACTACTGAGGTTAAATGAATAATTCTTGAATAAAAATATTTTCTATTTAGTTGGCTAGTTATAAAGGGCAAGGGGTTTTCATCCATTGTTTTTTTTTTTTTTTTTGTTTTATCGAAATCGATCAAAAATATTTTTTTTTTTTTTGGAATATTTACAGTTTTTGTATTTATTTGTTTATAGATGGTTGAACCTTTTTTAAAAATTGTTGTTGCTATTCTATTCAATCCATAATCCTCTTTCAAGATTAAAATGTCCGTGCTGATACGTAGAGGGTACTTTTTTTTTATTTTACCGAACTAACCAAAAGGGTTGAATTTTTTTTTATTATATAAGCCTACTACACGTCAGAATATAAATAGAATTACATACAAAAAAAACAAATATTTTAACTAATAAAATGAAAATAATAATTACAATAGTGTCGCATTCCATTTAACTTGTACTTCCGGCCCTTATATTTTCTACAAGGGGCTATATAGAGCCCAGGGTTCCCCCGAAATTTTTCAAATGTTTATATACAGTCTATGATCAATTTCTATATTTTCGTTTGAGAAAATGCGTCACATTAATAAAAGCAGTCGAAAAAGAAATATATTTATAGTCTTATTTAAATAAAACTCTTATTTTTGACAGCGCCCAGGGCCCTAGGGCAAACATTTTGTCCCTGGAAATATATATTGAAGGCTTGGGGACCAGGGCTCTCCAAAGCTTTAAAAATATATATATTTCTATATTTACATTTGAGAAAATACCTTCTATAAACACAAGTAGTAAAAAAAAAGTAAAAAGGAAAATATTTACATATAAAAAAAACAAAAAAAACATTGCTTTTGACTATATAAAAAGAAAATACTTAGATAAAATCTGGTGTGCTGGCGCAACCTTTCCTTGTTGGGAATGGGGTGTTGGGTTTTTTTTTGGGGGTGTTTTTTTTTCCGGGGGGGGGAATTTTTGAATTGGTAAATTTTTAAAGGGGGGGGAAATTTTTTTTTTTGAGAAAAAGGAAGGGTAAGGGGAAGAAATAGAAAAAAATAGAAAAAAAAAAAATGGAGGGATAATCCTCATGCTAAAATTGAACACACACACACACACACACCCACCCACACACAGACAGACATGTCGGAAAACCACTTTTTGGATTAGGGGACCTCAAAACGTGAAGATCCATCAAAATCTCGACATCGAATTGACATGCAATATCTCTCTTATAATTTATATAGGGAAGAGAAAGTAAAAAAATAATATAATGAAAATTTTATCTTTGATAGAATTCTTCGAAGAAATTACAATATACTTAAGGCCTATATAACGCATTTTAAAAATATTTTTAGTTAAATGATTGGAAGGAAGAAAAAGGATCTCAAAATATGATTTCGGCCCTATTCGAGAAAAAATATTCACGTCCCTGACATGTGATTATTTCATTTTTTTTTTTTAATTGAAATATTTTCTATGTTAAACCACGAACACTTCCATTATAAATCAGGATCGGAAGGAACTTTGCAGCCAAGGAGATTAAATAAAAAAAAAACTTTTTTCTTATTCGCCGACGTTTAGGTCGCCAATCACGACCTTAATCAGGGCAAATATTGTCAATAATACACGATCTTAATATTTCATTGTGTGTTATTGACAATATTTGCCCTGATGAAGATCGTGATTGGCGACCTAAACGTCGCCGAATAAAAATTGAATAAAATACTTTTTTTATTTACTCTTCTTGGCTACAAAGTTCCTTCGGATTCTGATTAAATCTCCACAGCCATAAAACATTAAGTTCCATTATAAATTTTAATGTTTATCTCATGTATTGTTAGAAAACGGATAGGTTACCTTTGTCATTTGTATATTTAGTTTGCTTTGGGTTGAGCTCGTCAATCATTGGTCAATTTTTTTGGAATGGAACAAGCTTTCTGCGTCTATCTTCCCCAAAACCTACAATCTTCAGACTTTCAAGTCTAATCTCAACAGGCATCTTCTCAGTTCCCGCAGTTGAGTTCCCCATTTATGCTTCTCCTTTTTTTTTAACTATATTCTTTCTGGCTGCATCTGACCACTGGTCATTAGAGGTCTTCGGACCTTATGCACCCATTCAAAAAAATAAAATAAAGATTGCAACTTTATTTTGAAAATCACACTGTGTCAATATTGATAATCTTAAACCCAAGGGGGACAGGTTCGAATCCCAGGCAATCCGATAAATTTACTCAAAATCTTTGGATACCAAATGGTATAAATAAATATGTCTGGACCATCACTATTAACGTATTTAATTAATGAGTATCCTAAGATGACGAAAAGACTTTTATATTATTTTGAATTGATTAGATTAGATATTTATTTTTTAAATACCTTATATAATAGTTTTGAATTATAATTGGACCCTGTACGCATTAGTGTGTCAAGCGCCAGCTACCAAGTTTTGAGAAAATCAACATTAAAGTTTTTTGTTTTGATTAGATTATACATAATCTTTTTTGTCAATTGTGCAAGTATCATTAAATATAAATTTTTTTAGGACATATTTCATAAAAAATACTATTAATTATAGAATTTGAAACAATATTCCGTGCTTAACTCAATTTTGAATTTTTTTGGCGCTTGACACACTAATGCATAACAGGGTCCAATTATTCCTTGGTGCTTTATTCTTTATTAATTTATAATTCAACATGCTAAATGCCTCAGCATGGAGCAAGCAGTGAGGTTCCATTTATAATTATTTGTCTAGTTTTAGCTGAAATCTTCAAACGATACACTTGCTTCGCTCAATTAGAATAATTTATTTTCTACTACTAAATACAACATACGGATGTCTAAAATTAGAAGCAAGTGAGTGGCTCCTCTCATTAGCCCCCCCCCCCCAACTCACTCCTTTAGTATCCTATAAATTCAACAACTTGAAAGGAAATGTCACAAAAACAAAAGTGATTTTTTTTTTTTTTTTTAAATAAAAACTTATTTTTGAATAATAGATAAGAAGAGTGAAAGCAAAAAAAAAGGCTCGTTGCTAGCTCGCTAGCTAGTTTATTGCTTCTTATAAATAATTTCCCTCCCTTTCGCTCTTCTTTTTTTTATTTTAATAATTATTAAACATGAAGTTGGCTAGAGAGACGCATATTTTAACTCACATAAATTTTATGTGTTCTCTTATATTTTTTTATCCAAATTTGTATTTAGGATTATAAAACAGACAACGCTTTTTTTTTTTTTTTTGAATTTTAATCTTTGGCACATCTTCACTTGAAGCTGAGAAAAAAAAAACAGTTAATTTATTTTATTTGCTTCAATACAAAAAAAGTCTAATAAATTTTGTTCCCCTATTAAACATGAAATAAAAAAATCTGGTGTGACAAGCACAGTAGACAACTTTCTCTTATCAAAGGGTAAGAGAAAGTTAAGTGCTGTTCCATCAATCACACCAGATTTTTTTTTATTTAATGTTATTTAGGGGAACAAAAAAATCTGGTGTGATTGGTGGCACAGCACTTAACTTTCTCTTACCCTTTGACAAGAGAAAGTTGTCTACTGTGCTTGTCACACCAGATTACATTAAGATTAATTTCTTAAAATGGAAGGTTTATTGCATCTATTTATTATTATTAACTAAGGTAATATAGGTCAAGCTCGTAACAATAAAAAAGCACTATTTTTATTGTTAGAACTTGACTTATAATACCTTGGTTAAAAAATAGATGCAATATATCTTCCATTTTAAGTGATATATTTAGTTGACCTTAGCACCTAAGTTCCAAACTTGACCTCGCGATTCATAGATGGCGGAATAATTCTACATTAGTAAAGTGTACTTCAAACAATTTTCACAAGAAATTTCACTATTATACTTTTTAAAAAGCATCTAAAAAATAGTTGATTTATGAATTTTAAACAAAATCGTTGCAGCGAATTTTGAGAAAATCGAAAAAATTTGAAAAAGTACATCAGTAAAGTTCTAATACTCTTTGACTGATTTTGATCAAAAGCTTATTTTGTCCCTTTGGGGAGGTGCCTAATTTAAATTTAAAATTTCATTCTCCTAGCTCTTTTCGTTACTGAGATATTTTGTTCCCAGATACACAGACAAACAGACCAATTTGCGCGATCCACTTTTTTGGACTCAGCTGATCTCAAAAGGTGTATATCCATCAAAATCTCAACATGATTGCAATACTTTCTCTATATATTTTGTATATAGGATAAGAGAAAGTAAAAATTAGTTTTATATTAGATAGGCAACCCAATTGACTAGTTCTTTAATAGATTTTTGTTAATTTTTCTAACAACTATGGAGTTCTAATTATTATTTTTCTTTGTTTCAGGTAAGGCCTCTTCTCATCTCTTCTCTACCTCCTCTGCATCTGCTTCTTGTTTATTGTAAAATGTAAGTTCTTATTTAGAATTTTTTTTTTTTTCATTTATTGGGTTTCGGCCCGAAACCATACCACAGTTACATTCTGTATACATCCACAAAATACACAAATACAAAATACAATAAATACAAAATAACACAATACAAAATACAATAACTACATAACAACACAATAACAAATACAATAAATGCAAAATATTCAATTCAAAATACACACAATACAAATTATATTTAGAAATTAAAATTCATAATTTATTATCCATTCTTGTTTATAATTTTCTCATTCTGCTGCTGGGGGTTTTAACATAAGTTAGAGTTGTTTTTATTGTTCCGTTTATTGTTGCCGATGGCAACCGGGGACGTTCCACACACAATTTCATCGAGGTTACCAACCCGTGGGTTCGCCGCGCTTGTCACTGCTTAACAGCAACGATTATGGTGACTATTGCTACATTCTTGTCAACTGCCGATCCCTGATTTAGAATTTTCTTAGTTTATTCGTTAATTTAAGAAATCCGTTCCGGGTTTCTGAATTAAACGATTCATAAACATTGCTTGTTTCCGTTATATCTTTCAGAAAAATTTTTTTAATTAAACGTGAGATTTATAATGATGATGGGCTTAAAGTCCGCTGACCCCCAAAAATCGAACCCGTAATCTTCCAGCCTATCTGTGTGCTTTAGAGGTTAAGGTCGAGGACTTGTTGGCCAGGTGAGGGTGAAAATTACACTGAATAGGCTGGAGATCCTGGGTTCGATTCCCTGGGATCAGCGGTTGTTTGGCTCAACATCCAATTCAGCAATCCATTCGACGCTTTTCTTAAATTTGTTTCCAATATCTACGGTATCTCTGGAAATTTATAAGAGCGATCTCATAAAGTGGATTCTAAATGTCTAACATTTGTTAATTTAGTTGGTGGTTTGGCAGGAGGTAATTGTCCGTCTTATCACATGACAAGACATCTTTGAACATGTCATGTTCTGACAATGGATGACGTTTAGTTTCAGAAACTTAAATATGAAAATTACAAAGACTTGGGCTGATGAAAAAACTTTTTCTTTTTGTTGTTCTTCAATTCCTTCCTCTTTATTTGCTTTTTGGTTTACGATTTTTTTAAAAATTGTATTTAATTAATTAAATATAACTCCAATCCAAGAAGTTTTCGTCATTGTAGCTATTTTGCGAACAAATTATTTTTTTAAATTTATTTACCCGTTTAAGCCATAAGCCATTGGGCTACAACTGGATATAAAAATACAAAATTCATATAAAAATACTTATAAACAAAACAATATGAATAAAAAAGTAATAATACAAAATCAAAACACAATACAAAAACAAAGCAATAAGAATACAATACCAAAGCAATATAAGTACAATATTAAAACAATAAAAATGCAATATTAATACAATAAAAATACAATAACAAAGCAATTTTAACACTTTACTAAAAATGAAATCACAGATTGATGTTTCACGAACAAATTATATTGCAATTTTGAGGATAAAACAAATTGTGTGACCAGTTCTAGTAAAAAACTTAAGAATAAGTTAAATACTTGACCTTGTTTTAAAATCGTGTACTCATTACTTTGTTTGAAGATTCGTTTTGAGTAATTTATAGTATTCAGGATTCACAGTAGTTGAATTAACAAATAAATAAATATGGCAGCCAGCCAGCAGGTGATAAAAAAAACTCTATTTGATTATAGTCGACGTTTTGGATTCACATCGATCCCATCTTCAGGACGTTAAACTGTTTATAATGGCATATGCAAATTTAATTTTTTTTTTTAAATGGCCTATGCAAATTTAATTATTTTTTTTTGTATGAACCGAAATTGCATCTATCTAAGCAACAATAAACAGTTTATCGTCCTGAAGATGGGATCGATGTGATTCCGAAACGTCGACGATAATCAAATAGAGTTTTATTTTCATCACCTGCTGGCTGCCTACATCTACCCTATCTTGTTTTAAAGCAACTGAAAGGGAAAAGCTAATTTTAACACCACACTTCTGAGAGCTAATCATTTCGGTTGCCTAAGCTCAAGGCTATCAGGCACTTGTGGCGCCGACTGTACTTCCTGAATATTACGTAGCTTTTTAAAGGGTTATCAGACTTGAAATTTCTTATATTATTGAAAAAACATTCGTAACGTTATCAATTTGTTTTATTAACATAGAAAAAAATAAATAAATCATCAATCTTATTTAGTAATAATATTTTCCAGTCAAATTTTTATTAAAAAAAAATATGTTTTTTAATAAGATTAAAGTTTTTTTTTCCTTAAGATTGATTTTTTTTATGAATATTTAATAAAAAAGAAAACTTCTTCCGGTTATTCATAATTAAAAATCGAATTTCTTTCCTCATTTTAAGTGTATATATAAAAAAAAAGAGAGGGAAAGGGCCTTAAAAGGAACAAATAAAGTGAGGGTGAGGGGGGAAAGTAATTTTCAAAGTTAATGGGAAGAGTTTTTGGCTTGGGCTTGATGACGTATGTTTACCTGAAGAGGCAAGCAATAGGAAATGAGATATCATCTTTTAGTCGAGTCTGACAGAAGCAAACTTTTCTAAAACTCTAAAAGAGAAAAGTGAGAGGGAATATATAAATATAAAGTTAAAAAAAAAAGCGGAGAAATATGTAGAAAATTAACGATATTGAGATTAAGAATTAAAGATAATACTTTTGGCAGAGACAAATAACGAGTGATAAGAGACCGATTAGTTGTTGTTGTTGAGACGCAGGTCATATATCGATTAATCGTCTTGAATTTTAATAATTTTGATGTTATTTCTTAGAATAAATATATTAACTTATCACTTGAGAGGGTGGGGGGGGGGCGTAATAATTCATTCGTAATGTTCACTTATATAATAACGCTAATAGAACTAACTGCTGCTATTTCGTTTTGAGACATCGAGAAATTGACAATAAATTATTTATTTGGGGGGGGGGGGGGGGGGGGATTTTTTAGATTAAATTTGTTTTAGAATAAAAAAATATTTGATTGATCGAGGTCCTATAGAGAAAATATTTCTCTAAAGCCCTGACAAATCTTAGAATTTAATACAATCTGTATATATAATTCGCTAATGTCCGTCTGTCTGTCACGCTCTATTTAGGCAACTTCCCGTTGAAATTTAAAAATGAAATTTTATATGCTTAAAGAAAACCTTCTATGGATTACAGGAAAATTATTTTCATCCCGAAATTCTTATAACTTTTTGAGTTATTAATTCTTAAAGTTACTATTTCTCCCATAGGAAATGTATAGAGAAATATTTATGTATTCTTTTAATTTGTGTATTCCATGGATGTAAACAAATCCTCAAGTAGGCACTGAATTGAATTGGAATAATAATAATTTTCTTTTCCTTAAATAGAAATGCCTGAACCCCAAATTGATATATTAATTACAACGGTTATCGTCAAAGTCTTATATGGCCTAAGTTGCCGAAAAGACTGTGTGTATGTGTGTGTGAGTGTGAGTGTGATTGAGAAAAAAGTGTGAATGTTTTTTTCTAAAAAAAAAAAAATTTTCTTTTCGCCCTCGGGGTTTGGTGTAGAGGTTAGCGTGCTAATCTCGGTTGCCAAAAGTCGCGGGTTCGGACCCCAGGCAGTCCGATGATTTTATTTAAGCCATTTGGATACCAAATGGCTTAAATAAGAATGCCTAGACCCCTAATATGTATATTAATCTCTATAACGGATATCGTAAAAGTCTTAAATGGCCTAAGTTGCCGAAAAGACTGTGTGTAATGTGGTTGTGAATGAGAAAAAAGTGTTTTTTTGAAAAAAAAAAAAATTATTTTCATAATTAAGAAGAAAAGGCGAGGGTCCGCCGCAGGCGGGCCCGAGCCAGCTGGAGGGGGGTCCAGTAAGGCGAAGGCGGGCGGCGCGGCTAGTATTAATTAAAAATTCATAATATAACACTATATGCCCTATAATTCAACCAAGAAATCGCGACTTCTATTTTACCTAGTTTTTTTTCCACATCAAAAAAAAAAAAAAATCTTTGTTAAATCAATCTTGTTCAATGAAAAACAAACAAAAAAAAAAAAAAGAAAAGAATTTCCCTAAATTTCAACTGTTCAAACTATAAGGTACTACTTTGCAAAGAATTTCAAACGGAGTTGCATTTTAGTGATAAGAAATGTCAGCAAGTCGACTACGGTCTTAAAACATTCACGTACACACATAAAAGGGCTTCCCTTTTCCTTCCGCGCTCGCTCTCTTTCCTTTCCTTTTCAAGAAGAAATTTCCAAACTTTTAACGACATGCCTTTCCTGTCTCTAACCTAAGTAAAAGGTGACTAATTGATAAATCAGCCCACCCAACTTATTAGCGCCAAACTATAGAAGATTTACATCTCTCTCTCTCTCTCTCTCACATTCTGTTCAATGATTAAATCTTAGACTTGAGGTCTTTCTCACACATAACCTTTTTTGGAAAAAAAAAATGTATTTCTTTTAAATCAATAATTTTTTTTTTTTTTTTGAAACTTTTATAGACCCCATTGACATTTAAGAAAAATCTGCAAGTGCCACATTTACATAATCAAGTTGGAATTTTGTATTTTATGGGTCTTTAAACAAAAAAAAATGCCTCGAGTTTTAAAAAATGATTGACATTTACAAAAAATGTATATTTCTTAAATTTTTACTTTCTCTTACCTCTATACATGTTAATATATATAGAAAGAAAATATAGTTAAGTCAAAAATTTGATGCCGAGATTTTGATGGATATACACGTTTTGAGGTCCTCTGAATACAAAAAAAGTAAAAGTGGTTTTCGCAACATAGTCTGTCTCTCTGTGTGTCTATGAACAAAATATCTCAAAAACGAAAAAATCCAGGAGATTGAAATTCTATATTTAAGTTAGGCACCTCTCTACGGCGTGAAAATAATAGGGTCCGACCTAAACAAGATTTTCAGCCGAAACCGAATTTCGGCCTCAATCTTAGTTTCGGCCGAAACCGTAACTTGTATTTCCTATAAAAAAATTCATATCATTTTACCGGTACTTTTTTTTTTTTTTTAATTTTTTCAAAATTTTTTTCCTCTCCCCTCACCATTTTATCTAGACTAAATTTTTTCCGCGCCTTTTCCGCTTTTGCAAATCATTTGAACTTTTTTTTGCATGCGAGTCACATCCCATCTTTTCAGACTCAGGTTTCGGCCGGCCGAAACCGAAACTACGGTCGAAATCAGGATTTTTGGCCGAAACTGGCCGAAACCGAATATTCGGTCGCTTCCTAGAAAATAAACAAAATTTTAAACAAAATCGGCCAAAAACTACTAGTACTTTACTGGTGTACTTTTTCAGTTTTTTTACAACGCTTTTTTTCGATTTTCTCAAAATTCGCTCCAACGATTTTGATTAAAATTCAAAAATCAATTATTTTTTAGATGCTTTTTAAAATGTATATTCTCATTTTTTTTAATTGAAATCTTCTGAAGACCACTTTACTCTTGTATTTCATAGGGAAGATAGGAGAAATGGTTGCCATGGTAACAAAATATAAATATTTTCCCATACTTATAAATTTTACATCGTGAATTCAAATGTGCCGTACTGTCGGAAACTAAATATTTATCGGCACAAAAAATTTTTAATAATAGAGGCTCTTTTCATTTGACTGCAAAAAACTCTTCCTTAGGATAATTAAACTTATAAACAGCCACATAATATTTAGAATTTTTTAGGAAATTTTATCCTAATTAGTCATAGAAAAAGTAGTCAAAGTTAAAATAAATAGTATAATCCTATTTCTCATCCTCTGTATCAAATTTGAAATAATAGAAGCATCTTGCCCAATCAAGGGACCCTAATTAGGGAGAGAATAGGGAGGGATTTATTAAAAAGGGCTTTTGTATTTTGCTTGGCAAATTAATTGGAATCAGAAGAATAATCTGGAAAAGTCGAAGGAGAGGATCCATCCCAATTTAAGATGCGATCTCTCCTCTGCTCCCTTTTCTGACGGTCTCTTTTATGGAGTATATAGCGACCCGGTGTGTTTGTTTGAGCTCCTTCTTTTAGGGGATTTATTCTCACATGGGGGTTACCAATTTTCCGAGAGGAGGGAAAAAAAAAACTTTACGAATTTGACGGTAAGAGGATTGGCAGCTTAGAGAGAGAGAGAGATACAAGCAGCACAAAAGGAGCAAAGAAAAATTATGTCTAGACAAGGCCCAAGTGCAGTCATATCATTTTATCTCAACAACGAAAGAGCGAGAGATTTCTTTTCGATATATTTATTTTAAAATCGTATCCCCCCCCTTCCCCCCCCCGGATATTTCTAATCTTAAAAGGATCAACGAAATGTAAGAAGACAATCGAGAAATATAAAGAGGATAATAGCTTTATTTTTATTATAAAGGGAGAGAGAGCTAGCTAGCTATAAAAAAGAATACAATTTGATGAATAAATTGGGATTCCAAGAGGGTCCCATGGGAGAGTTTAAAACACTCAAAGGGTTAAAACTAAGTATGTATTAAAGATGACAGAGAGTGCAAATTAGTTTGTTTTTACTTGCAAGGTAGCCAACCCAAATGACCATCTTATTAGATTGTTGGTATAAGAGTATATGGCAGGTGGAATTTGTATCAGGAATGAAAGTTAGAAGAAAACGCAGCCAAAATTTTTTCTTTAAAAATATATTTTAACAGCTGACGTTTCGGCTTTGGTCAAAGCCATCCTCGGAGCTATAAACAACGAAACATTTTCTTTTATAATTATATTTTAACAATCAACTGAAGACTTTTTTTTCCTGATGTTATATCCTAAATTGATTCCAAATACAATTCAAATTATATGTACATAATGACCAATAACAGGTATGATTTTCATTCTGTAAAATTTTAAAATTGATTGTTAAACTATATTTATAAAAGAAAATGTTTCGTACTGCTGTGCCCTCGGGCCTTGGTGTAGTTGCTAGCGTGCTGCCCTTCTATACCAAGGATCGCGGGTTCGGATCCCAGGTAGTCCGATGATTTTATTTAAGCAATTTGGATACCAAATGCCGAAAGACTAAAAAAAAAAAAAAATATTTACAAAGTTTCACGGTTCATCAGTTGTCCCTCAGTCTTCTACAATGAGATCTTAAAGTAGGGGAATCTAGGCAATACGAATTATATCATTAAAATTATATGACTGAAATATTTATCATTGCCTTTGAAAAGGTGACTAAATCGAATTGCCTAGATGCCTTAGTATTGATAAGATTAACATTGATAATAACAAGCTTTTGGAATTTTTTTTTTATCAGTTAAGTGGTTCTTATTGTCCCTTGGCCGTAGCACATTGGTAGTATTCTCTTTAATATGTATATTCTCATTTTGACGCACACTTTACACTTGTGCTTCATAGAAAAGATAGGAGAAATAGTTGTCATGATAACGAAATATAATATTTTCCCATATTTATTAATTTAATATCTTGAATTTTAATATATGTCGGCACAAAAAATCTGGTGTGATAGCACAGAACACAACTTTCGATTACCTAAGTAAGAGAAAGTTGTGTGCTGTGCGACCAGTCACACTAGATTTTGTATTGCATTATTGTAATAAAATAAAACAATTATTTTGTTATTCTAATTTCAGGAAAGTTACGAGGTTGTAGATGGACAGGTTCAAAAGATAAAATACACTTCGGAACTTCCCTGAAATTAACACTAATATTTTACTTGGATTGTTTCAAAATTTAACTTTTGATCTTATTGTTAGCTTTTCAAACAGATTAAATTTGTTATTGGAGGAATTCAATAAAAATGAAATTATCTATTCGTTAAGGCGGCTACACACACGTAACTGCAAACTTGACAAGCATGCACGTGCAATCTTTTTGTACAAGCAAACTGTATACGCAAGCATTTTAATTGTACAAGCCTTGGCTGATGAATTTTAATCATGCACAAGCATATTTGCGCAAGCAAAACTCCGCCATTTTATAGGCATCTTGAAATTTGATATGTTATTTAAAATATATTAATTCATTTAATATCTTCAATATTTATTTTGTCTCTGGTTAAAACAAGTGAATATTTCTTGTTATATTCCAATAAATAACCTTCAGAGTTGGACATTTTTAGGTTAATTTTCGGCATAAGATGTTCCTTGCACAACAGCGCCGAAGGAAGCATGCTAGTACGAAAAGATTGCGCATGTATGCTTGACAAGTGTGTAGTTACGTGTGTATCCGCCTTAACTACTTCAGTAAGACATCACTGGCTAGGCGTTTAATAAAAAATAAATAATTATTTCTGTATAATTTAATTATTGATGAGATTTTTCAATTCTTAGCCTTTGACCCCTGATTAAAATCATAGCCTATATAAATAAATAAAAATAGAAGGTCTCATGACTAATTTATTCCGTGATTAATTTATATTTATTAATTTAGATATCGCTCGTTTAAATAGAGGGGTGGGGGTGAGGAAAAAAAGTATTTAAGATAAAATATCGTCTGTCATTAATTAAACTTGATCTAGATTACGGAGTCCTTAAAGATCTCTGAAGGGTGAAAGATGAATTTTATCTCTATTTGTCTAAAGTCTATCCTTCATACTTCATAAAATGAAACGGGAGAGGGGTGGGGGGAAGCAATAAATAAATTAATTTTTTGATATTCACATGATATAACTCAAATTTTATTTATTTTTTTCAAAGAATATAATAATCATCAAATTCAGAGAAATAATCATATTATTAAATTGGATCGATTTTAATAATATAATATAGAAAGGATATTTTCCGGGACAAGTCACGAGAGTACGGCTCGAGGCTGGTTAGTTGGATTCTCGTGGCACGAAAAATAAACCACTTATCATGCTGATATAACACTGTTTGGATAGAGAGCAACCATTCAAGGGATTTCTCTCATTCAACCTGTAAGCTTTTTTCAAGTAAATATAAACAAATTAATTTGTTTATATTTACATGTTTTTTAATGACACCTGTATGATTTTGTTTTGATTTGTCTTTCCAAAATTAACGAAAAATGTCGTTTTCTTCTGTGATTATTTCAAAAACTATTCAGTTTTCGAAAAAATATCAAAGAATAAAAACTTTTTAAAATTGAGTATTTTATCATAATATTACATAGAAATTGAAAATCTCAAAATTTCTGAAAAAACTTATTAGGTAAAGTACTACTTCCAAGTGACGTATTTACTCCAAAAGTTGATAGAAATCTACAATTTTAGTGCAAGGAGCATATACCAAATTTCATCGATCTGGCTGCATTGGTTTTTAAGCAATTGTGTTGCACACACACACCCAGGCGTAATTCCAAAAGAATATACGAGAAAGTCTCGGGGAAGTCATTTCCCGTATTTTATTCAGTAGGCCTAAATAATAATAAAATGTTTACCCATCAAAGTGAAAAGTCAAAGCTTCATGACAGCTGGGGAAAGTGGCAGAGACGTTCTATTTTATTGTAGTTAATTTGTATTAATTATTAAATATTGTACATAAAACAAAACCCGTTTAATTTCAAAAATGACTTCTATTTCTTCTTGAACAATTTAATAAATTTTTTGAAACATATAACCTAGTGTATTCAATGAGCTGTCAAAAGTTTAAATTCTATTAAGTATTTATTCTATTGCTTTATGAAAATTACAAAATATTTTGTTTACTTTCTTGCTTTTCATATTGCAATAGGCAAGATATAAAACATTTTCATATTATTTCGTCGACATTTCGGGAATGCATCTCTCCCAGGACGAAAGTAATAGTCAAATATAATAGATAATTTCGTAATGAATACACAATTAGTGATTACTAACAATAAAAAGATTGTATATAATATATAACAAATTTTTAGCTATTTTATGTATATTTGAAGAGTCTAGGATCAAAACCTGCAATATCCACTTTCCGTATGGACGGAAGAAATGGAAAAAACTATACGCAATATGGGATGCCTTTAAGAATTGAAAACTAATTTTATGATTTTTTGACTTGATAAAAGAATGTACATTCTGTCATTTTGTGACAAATTATGAAAGAGGGGGTTATAATGGCAACTTCAAAATTTTAAAAGAAGTTATACCCTAAGAAGCAAATATCAAACTGTAAGTTTCACCTTTGAAACTGGTAACACAATACTTACAACACAAAAACAAATGTACTCTGGGGTACTATGGGTATAAAATACTTACTTTTTAGTAGTGAAAATAGATAAAGTTAATGAGAGTGATGTGGAGGACGGCAGCCAGATAGGTAGCCTCTATTTAATAAAACATACTCCTTTAAAAAAAACGTTTCGGCTTTATTTATTACGCCATCTTCAGTTGATAAAGATAAATTTAGCCGAAACGTTTTGTTTAAAGGAGTATGTTTTATTAAATAGAGGCCACCTATCTCCGCATCACACTAATTGATACCTCACAGCCACATTCCATCAATTAGATAAAGTTATTTCTTTTCTAAATAAGCCAACTTTTTATCCTCAAAGCTACGCAGTGTACTTCTTTGGTGGCAGGTCTCTAAACTAGTACCTATAGCATCCCAATTCAACTTCTAGATTTCCCCACAGGACTGGTGGTCAAAGGTACAGTGAGGGTCAATATTAAGTCCCACCCATGCGTTTTCTACTTGTGATTATTTCATTGTTTTTATAAAAGAAAATGAAAATCTTTATTGGAAATTTTCTAGGTTTGAACCATGAAAGTTTCCATTAAAAAATATATAATATTTTTTTTAAAAACAATGAAATAATCACAAGTAGAAAACGCATGGGTGGGACTTAATATTGTCCCTCACTGTACAAGATGGTCAAATGTACAACACTCTCCCCTACATCACAATATCATATTTGACAATTATTTTTTCCTGAAGATGGGGGGAGATGTGTTGCCTAAAAGTCGACGAAATAATATGAAAATGTTTTTATTTCTGCTGACTGCCTTGCCTATTGCAATCCAGTTCATTCATCACCACAGCCATTTCCTAGTTTTTCTAAAACCATCTCTGTCCTGAAGTCATATGGAGTGTGTGCTCCCCCCCCACCCAATGATGATATTTAAATTTTCAAATATCACATCGCATCATCAAATAATAATTAAGAAGCAAAAAAAAATTAAGCAATTTCTTTTGGCAATTATAATTTAATCCCACAATTAAAAGTTTTTTGTCCAAATTAGGCTTCCAATTTCAATTATAATAGAATCCCTAAGCGTAGAGGGGGGTTGATCAAATAGATTTATTCACACGCAAATAAACCCTCCTAAATTCTAAATATAGAAAAAAGTATTGGAGAAGAAAATGTTTATGAGGGCCAATTTTGTTTGTGTTTGTGTTTGTCTCGTTTAATGAAATCGGATTGTAGAAATGATAAGGGTGTGTGTTAGAGATCTCCCCCCCCCCTTTCGTATACACCTACTACCTCATCGTATCCCTTGGGATTATTTCCCTGGGACTAATTAGACACACACGACGACGACTGACACGCCCGCAGCTTAATTAATCCACACGCAGACTCACTCCTCTCACCCTATATATATATAAATATATTCATACAGGTTAAAGCTTTAACATTGTAATCATCTCGAAAGTTTGCCAAATATTCAAAGAGAAGATCCTTCTTCATTGTCTCTCTCTCTTTCTCTTTCTTCAATATTTAAAACAAATAAAAGACGTCGTCCTTTTTTTTTTACTTCTTCTTCTTCTTTGTTCGTTTTGTTCGCAAGTTTTGAACAATTGGTTTATCAGAGAAAATTTACACGAACTTTGCGTATAATTCACTTTTGCAATTACAATATTAATCTTATAAATTATCTGATAAAATTGAATAAGAGAATATTTTTCTCGTTTCGTTTTTTTTTTTTTTTTTAATGGATAGCCTCTTCTTCTATCTCTTTCATTTAATTCCTTTTCTTTTTTTTTTTTTTTAATAATATGTCTAAAAAATTATCAAAATGATAAATTATAATTTTAAGAAAAGAAACAAAATGAATATGTTTGAAGACTTTGAAATTAACCAGAAGTGTAATTTCCCCTATTTGATAGCTACCTCATAGTTCAGGCTAAAAAAAGATTAAATTAAATGTTTAGATAGTAATTAAAGGGTTGTTGGTGGTTACATACATTCTCAAACCTTTTTGATGATTTATTGGATAACTAGCCGCTACGCCCGCCTTCGATGGGGCTTTCCAGGCCCTCCAGAGGATATCTGGTCCCTCGGTCCGTCCCCAGCGAGGATGGCTGCCCCCCATCCAAATTCTTTAGTTACGTCCATGCCGAGCCCCATCCCCGATCTCTTTTAGAAAAAAAAAAAAAATTTTTTTTTTATTTATTTTTTAAACATTCACACTTTTTTCTCATTCACCCTCACATTCACACACACATTCATACAGTCTTTTCGGCAACTTAGGCCATTTAAGACTTTGACGATAACCGTTGTAATATGTATTATCTATTGTGGGTTCAGGCATTTCTATTTAAGCCATCTGGTATCCAAATGGCTTAAATAAAATCATCGGACTGCCTGGGTCCGAACCCGCGACGTTTGGTATAGCAGGAGGCACGCTACCTACTACGCCAAACCCGGGGGCTAAAAAAAATTAATTAAATAACAATTTTTATTAATTTTTCATTTGAGCGATTAATTATAATATTTAATTATTAATTTTATTTAATTATTTAATTATTAATATAATTATTTAATTGTTAATTTAATTTAATTAGTCTTTTAATTTAATATAATTATTAATTTAATTTATTTATTTTATTATTTTTATTTATTTATTTTATTTATTATTTATTAGTTTAATTTATTTAATTATTAATCCGAGCTCCATAAGCGTAACTAGGGTGTGCCGGGGGGGGGACGCCCAGGAGACTTCCTGCCCCAAGAAAAAATTAAAATAATTTTGATTGACTTTAATTTTTCATTTGCCTTTTATTTTTGATAAGGCAAGACAAAATCTCAATCTTATGGGCAAATTCTGAATTTTTTGGAATTTTTTGAGCTTCCACAGGACCCGGGTATTTTTTCTTAACTCTCCATAACGTCCTCTATAAGACTGTGTTTTAAAATTCCAACGGGATGTTGGTCAAACAGCGGGACAGACGGACACTCCGCTATTATATATTGAATATATAGAAGATGATTAATCACTCAGATTGTCTATGAAGTATATACTTGTTCAAGTACAAATATTTAATTGTTGATTATTAATTTTAGTTTAATTCGATTCTCTATCTATTCTTGTTCAGTCAGATAAAAAAGAAAAGCAGAGAGAGAAAGAGATTGATGAAACAGCCAGACACTTAATGACATATCATGGTATACTTAGTTTATCTGAGTATTTCATCAATCTTTCTTCCTTTTATATTAGAAGACAGCCACATAATGAGTAACCAAAACGGTAATAATCACGAGGTGTGGGAAGAAAGATTATTCTTAACAATTAACATATCGAATGAGTCAGAAAAGTGTGAGATTCTTTCTTTATCATTTAAATTTTATTTCTAAGCAGCAATTCATTATCACAAATTAATCGATCTTTTTGTTTCCATTTACCAGATGCTTTATGGTAAAAATAAAAAAAAAAATCTTCCCAATTTTGTTTTTATTGAGAGGAAAATATTTGGGAAAAAAATTTTATCCAGGAAAAGGATTATTATCTCATACAATTTCCATATTTTAAAATAAACAATATTACGCTTAGGCCTATCATCGAATTTGAAATCAAGAACCAGGGCCGCAGACAGACTTGACGGACCCCGGGGCTACATAATCCCCCAACCTAAAAGTTTTTTTAGTTTGTAAAAGGCTATTGTGGCCTTCATGCCAACCATTTTTGAAACAGTTATACATAACTTATAATATCTATTTAAAAATTTGTTAATAATTCCCTAAACAATATTTATAAAATTGCTCTTCTCGCCTTGAGTGATACAAAATTGTTATTTATAGATTCCAAGACTGCTTTCGTCTTTAATTCTGATTCCAAAACTTGAATACCCAGACTTGACAAACTCTTCTTACAAATAGTAGATCAAGAAAATTCTTCTTCTTCTTCTCTCCTCGTCTTGCCCCGCGAGGTGGAGGCGACGGAGCTCACTCACTCTTTCCCTTCAACCCTATCATACGTTTTTACAACCGGAAGAAATAGGACAGGCCGGTCCGTCGCACGGTCTGACGTCTGTTGAAAAGAGGAAGTTGGAGACAGACATTTCAAGGACTGCCTGTCCCAGCTCGGGCAGCTCGTGGTCGCCATCCACGTACCCACAAGATGTGGGCCCCTGAGCAAAGTAGACCAAGAAAATTATTTTTTTTTATTATAATTCTAAGATTTGAGCTGAATCCGGGCTTACTCACGAAAAAAATTTCAAGAAATTTTTTTTTAATTGAAGGGACGCAAAGTGTCTGGGGATATAGACCCCCCCCCCCCCTTCCCGGTCTGAGGCCCTGTCGGAAGAGCATTCTGTGCATCTTGTTAATTAGAATATTTCTGAGTCAAGCGAATGGACCTCTTGTGTTATAGTCTTTAATTACTTGCAAGCATGTAGGAGCAAGTAAAAATTAAAAACTTTTTTTTTGTTTTTTAAATATTTCTGACTGACATTATTACTTTTTCTTACTCTATATATGAAATATATAGGGAGAAAAAGTATTCCGATCATGTCAAAAATTCGATGTCGAGATTTTGATAGATATACATGTTTTGAGGTTCCCTGAATCCTGAATCGAAACTTGTGCTTGGTATCGTATCGAAAGAAAAGTAACGATACCAAAAAGTATCGAAAAAAAGTATCGAGTAAAAAAAGTACTAGTATCGAAACAAAAGTATCGATACCAGTAAGTATCGATACTTTTTTCGTGTCCCTACTTATATATAGGTTTTTTTTAAATAAGTCAGATATGTATTTTTTTGAAATCACAAAGAGTTTTTATTTTCGGCATCGGAGGCTAGTTTGACCCCGTCCCCTATTTATTCCAATTGATTGATACCCAATGAAGCACCCTTTAATTTTATTCCAACATTCAGTAAATTTCTAGTTAAAATTTTATATTTCTTTTCGCGTAAATTCAACAGCCAATTTATCACCTTTAATAAAAATAAAAAGAAATTTATAAAAAAAAGTCGTTGGAAAAACACTCACTTAACTTAACAATGAACTTTAATCTGGACATAAAAAATTCATACTCTTTTTAAGTATATAATGCGTTTCAATCAGATAAACTCTTATGGAATTTAAAAACTTGCATGTTGGAATAAAAAAGATTATAAAGATAATTTAAATAAAATAAAAAAAAAATGTTTTGCGTCTATGGTCTGTGTAGAAATATTAATTCCGTTCTTTATTTTTATTAAATATTAATAAAGCGTTGAATATAACGACGTATTTCAATTAGTGCGGATTGACAAGACGATTAGTCGGGAACAAAAAATTGTTTGATAGGCACATCATTGCTTCATGATCTTTTCAACTAAATAAATATGGATGTGGGATCTATATAGCCTCAAATGCCGCTAATTGTGTTAGTAAATGAAGCAACTAAATTTATTTTTTTTTTTCGGCTACTGAAGCCATTTAGGGCGTCGACTTTATTGTACAAATTTAAAATACATAATATCGATGACTACCGGTGGGCCTTTTATTCTCTGTTTAGGCATTTTTCATTTATCTGTTAGGGGGAACAGGGGGTGGGATATCTCTACTACCAGTGGACATTTTTAAATGTAAATTTATATGTTCAAAAAGAATGTTTTAAAGATTACATTGTATCAATCGGTATAATGCATTATAAAAAGTTATATAATCAAGTCATACATACCCCTAAATGACCAAAAAAGGTTAAAAAAAAAAAATTAATTTTGTAACAAAATTTCTTTTTCTTTCTAAGTTATTCTTTGTTCAAGTTACGATTTTTACATTTCCTTCAAGGAAAACGAATGAGGAGAATTTTGTGAAATAATTAAATCAAATTCAAGAGTACAGTGAGGGACAATATTAAGTCCCACCCATGCGTTTTCTACTTGTGACTATTTCATTGTTTTTACAAAAAATATTATATATTTTTTAATGGAAACTTTCATGGTTCAAACTTAGAAAATTTCCAATAAAGATTTTCATTTTCTTTTATAAAAACAATGAAATAATCACAAGTAGAAAACGCATGGGTGGGACTTAATATTGTCCCTCACTGTACCTTCTATAGATGACAGGGAAGGAAAAGTGAGAGTCTTCCGCATGAGGTGCCGAGCCTAAAATTAGGGAGGGTTCCTATTTTAAAAAACCTAATCTTCACTTAATATTTTATTCCCCTTTCGGCTACTGAGGCCATTTGGGAGTCTGTATCTACGTCACCTTCACATTCCTTAGACAAAAAAAATAAATCCCAAAAATCAACTGAAAAAGTTCAAAAAAAAAACCCTTGGGCTTTTTTTTTAACCCTGAATTTTACCGATGGCTACCGCGGTACGTTCCACATTCTGATTCCTCGGGCTTCACCGAAAAGAAGAACATTTTTTTTTTTCGGGAAGAGCAAAAGTGAATTCTTGAATTTGAATGAATTTACAAGATACTACAAGTTTTCGAAAGATATTCTCAAATTAAAAACAAGTGACTTTAAAAAATCTATGCGTATCTTAAAAGTCGCTCCAAAAACAGGCGGTTGCCTATAATTAACTGTGGCAGGCGAATTTTTTGAAATTCTCAGCCCTGAGAAAAGAAAATTCGTATAGTTTTTACAAATTTTCATGTTAATAGCACTTTCTTTGGCTGTCAAGCTCGCCCTCCTGAACTCACCTTTTTTGTTCGGCCCTATAGAGACTCAGGAGCCTTTGACTTGCTTCCCAGGTTGTCTCGTGAAAGTCCACTTTGAATTTGATTTAATTATTTCCTAATTCATAGACCTGAATCTCCTCCCCATGGGAGAAATCGAATTCACCAATTAACAACTTTGAAAGGGATTCCGGAACTAAAATAATTTTGTTTTTTTTTAAATATATATGTGACAGACAGAAGCGAATAATATATATATAAATTATTAATAATAATATATTATTAACAAATTATAAGATTAAACAGCCCGAACTAAAAACTTGTTTAAATAAATAGAGCGACTATATAATTTGTTGTTGTTTTCATAAAGGGTGCGTGGGTGGTCAAATGCCTTCGGATAATTGGTTGATATATTTAAAAAAAATATATGACACTTATGATTTATTTGGTCATATCAATTTTTGGGTAATCAATAAAGGAAACAGGTTTTTTTTTTTTTTTTTTAACAAATATTGTACGTAGCTATTTAAATTAGCCAAAATATGTTGAATAAATCATCTTCTATGATTATTAAATAAATGGCCATAGCCGTAGGAAAGAGAATATTTTGATAATATGGTTTAAAAATTCAAATAGATTTGGGATTTTTACAAAATTGTTTCATGTTAGTCTTTCTTTTTTGCACTAAAAGTACATGGATTTATTTATTTAAATATACAAGTAATCTTCTTAAATAAGAGAATAATTCAACAAATATGTTAGTTCCCCTCAGAAAAATAATAACTTGAAAAATATCACCTACACTGTAAAAAAAATCGTAATTTTAGTGTAAATTTACAAATTTCCCTTGTACATGATAACTACTATGCTGGGGCACCCCCCCCCCCCCCGAATATTTTCAAATGCATACACATATAGGGGCCTATACGGAAATTTAAACATGCAAGGAGGCCCGGCCCCCACCGAAACTTTTGAAACTCAAATAGATAAACAAGGGTGTATAATCAAAATGAATATTTTAGCTAAATATTTTTCGAGATCTATATATTTGATCGCTGGGCCCATAAGATAATAGTATTCAAAATACCTCAATTCGGACTAAACAAGTCATAGATATATTTAACAAAGCTGCCCTGAGTGTTTTTTATTGGTGAGGCCCCATGGCCCCCGGGAATCGAACCCAGGATCTCCAATGCAATGGATAGCATGCCTATGCCCCGGAAAGGCGGAGATCCTGGGTTCGATTCCCGATGGCCATGGGATGTTTGGCCTCACCAATAAAAAAGCACTCACAGCTTTGTTAAATTAATATTTTAGTTTGAAGCCGAAAAAATAGAGTTTCGGGGAAAAAACTTCCACAGGGCGGAAAAATTCCGTCTCCAAAAAAAAAAGCTAAAATGGTTATCACGGAAGGGAAAAAAATTTTCCGCCCTAACAAAAAATTTACCGCAGAGTGGAGTACTATGCATTTATCTACTAAATTTACAACACAAAAAAAAAAAAAAAAATAAAACATTTTAAAATTACAATTTTTTTAAAAAATTAGAGTATTAAAGTTATTGTAATTTTGTATACATTGTATACTGATTTTCGTTAAAAATTGAATTTTTTCGAAAGCAGTTTGTGAATTCTAAAATTACCAATTGCACTCTAATTTTCAAACGGCTTTCGAAAATTACAATACGTTTGTAAATGGTTTTTGCAGACTTACTAAATTTAGTATGTTTTTGTTTACTACACAATTGTAAAATCAACAAAATTTTTTTTTACAGTGTAGTAGGCCTATATCATTTACCGTTATTTTTATAATAATGGAAAAACTTTTAGGTAGTTCCTTTTAGCGCCATTCAATCACTACAAAAATTAAATAGTAATAAATGGCCGGAAATAGTCATCTCAGTTTCAAATGTTAAATTCTTGGATTGGAGTCATTTAAGAAGTTCCCTCTACACAATAAAATCAGGGAAGTAAAAAAAGAATATTAAGAGCGACTATTTCCTAAAATAACTCTTCCCCCTTAATGATTATACGTACTAGATATAGGCCTATATTTTTTTGGGGCTTCAAATGCAGTTGTCTCCCAATGGGGCCAGAAAAAAAAGACAAGAAAAGACATTAAGCTATATCCTGTAAAGTTGAAACCATTTCCCCTCCCTCTTATGTATTTCTTTTCGTTTCTTTTAAAACAACTGCCTTTAGAATAGAGAGAGAATCTCTTTTATAGTTTCTCTTTTTCGTCCATTTGGGTTTAAAAAAAAAACCTTTCCGGTGACATATTTCTTCTTATAGTCGCGTTGCATTAATAATTTTTTTTTTTTTTCTCTTTTTTGATTTTTCCTATATGAGATGAAATCATCACGTCTTTGGTCTCTCTCTTATACACTATGCATTATAAGTGCGAATACATATTATTAGTTTTTTTTTTTTTTTTTTTTTTTTTTTTTAATTCCATCTTTCTCCATTCAAACACATCACCAAAAAAAAAATGGTATGGCCCACCACCTATTTTAAGAAAAATGTACCTAATATACAATATTTTAACGTTGATGTTATTTATTAAACTTTTCATATAACTTATTTCATATAGAAATTTTTTCGGGGGGGTGGGAGAGAGGGGCGAACTCAAAAATTTTCTGCAGGGAAATTTTTTTTTCCCCGCAGGGTGGCATACATTTTTTTCCTGCCTTTTTTTTAGGCACACAAAAAATTTTTCCGCCCAACTGGGTGGCAAAAATTTTTTTCCCTGTCATGAAAATCATTTTTTCCGCCATGCTAATTTTTTTTTTTTCTTTTTGTGGAATTAAATTGTCTGCTGAGTGGCAAAATTGTCCGCCCTGTCGTTAAATCCATTTTACCTTTTTTTAGGAAGACGGAATTTTTTTTCGAGGGGCCTGTCTTCCTTGGCCCCCCCTTATATACCCCCTGTTCACTGTATACACGTATATAGATTTGGGAGATTTCGGGGGGGGGGGGCCTCGGTTCTCCATTATATACACCCCTGACTTATTTTATACACAAATGTGGATTTTATAGCTGGATAATCGTTCTTCTTCTTCTTTCTTTGCTGTTATTATTCCCGCGGTGCGGGGTCGGCGGAATGGGTTTTTTTGGTACCGGAAGAAATAGAACAGGCCGGCCCGTCGCACGGTCTGACGGCTGTTGAAAATATAGAAGGAAGGGACTGACATGTAAAGAATAGGACTGCCAGTCCCAGCTCGGGTAGCTCGCGGTCGCCATCCACGTATCCACAAAATGTGGATCCCTGAGCAAGTAGCTGGATAATCGTTAATAGGTAAATAAAAGAATAGCAGCTAAAATTATTTCATTTATAGATCCACTAGGCTGACGTTTCGATCTTAGTCAAGACCATCCTCAGAGCTTATATTGATAACCTGCAAGCTCTGAGGATGGTCTTGACCAAGATCGAAACCTCAGCCTAGTGGGTCAATAAATGAAATAATTTTAGCTGCTAATCTTTTATTTACCTATTATTTTATACATTTTATCATAATTTTTTTGTCTTTTTTTTGAAATTTTTATAAAAATTTTTAATTAGTTTACAATTAAACAATATCTAAATTATGTGTTATTGTATTGATGATTACCAGTGGATGTTCCATACGCTGCTTTCCCGGGACAACTCATCAGAGAATTTACCAGTGCTTGGCATTACAATGCAACGATCTTGGTGGCTGTTTGCTTTAATCCTTTGCTAGCCCCCCCCCCCCCCCCCCGACATATTTTTTGATTTTAGAACAAAAAGGGAGCCACTTAGAATATCAAACAAAAGGACAGTACCTTATTTATTTTATATTCTTTTTTCCCTACAAGGTGGCGGTCTTATCTCAATTTCGATCCTAATGGTTCTTGGTCCCTTATGATAATATCGTCCATATATTTAAAAAAAAATATATATTTAAAAATTTGTAGTCGGGACCATTAATGATTATTTAAAAAAAATCTATTAATGATTTTTAAAGAAATCTTTGAAAATTAAAGAAATCCTTAAAAATAAGGAACCGACCGAAGTTTCGACCAGTTTCGGTCAAAAACCAGCCGAAACTTCCGTCTGACCGAAACCTGAATTTGAAAAGATGGGATGAGTTTCGGCTGAAAATGTTATTTCGGTCAGACCCTAAACATAACACATTTGGGAGAAGAAATTGTCCTTTGAGGGCTTAAATCCAGTACATTTATTGCATTTTTTTCTCCTCCCATTTCTTCTTACTTTAGAACCTGCCCTATCTATCTATCCTCGACTCATTTTATTTTAGAGCGTTATCTCGCCTCTGTTATCACACTTGTCTGTTTGTGGGATATAAAATAAAATAAAGCAGAAACTCCATTCATTGATCTCCGATTGTTAGAATAAACGAATCAAGTTCAACTCAAATTAACCTTGACCCGGGGTCATCGAACCAGAGGCTTTTTTTATTTATTTATTCCACTCAACATTTGATTTTAGAAGGTTTATAAGTGTATGTGGAAAGCAATCCGGTGTAACTAGCCGCACATCACACAACTTTCCACTATCTTCAAATACTATTTGATCGCAAAATGAGAATATACATTTTAAAGAGAATCTAAAAATAATTGATTTATGAATTTTAATCAAAATTGTTGAATTTTGAAAAAATTGATAAAAACCCAAAAAGAACTTCAGTAAACTACTAGTAATTTTTTATTTACTAATTAAAGTTTATATTCGCGTCTCAGGAAAGGATCTAACTTAAATATGAAAATCCAACTAATTCTGTCTTGCGATTTTTTCCACGCATACAGACCCACCTTTTGGAAAACCGGGATCGTTTTTTTAAACACTCACACTGTTTTCCCATTCACACTCACACACATATTCACACAGTCTTTCGACATCTCTGGCCATATAAGACTGACGATAACCTTTATTAATTAATATACATATTGAGGGTCCAGGCATTCTTATTTAAGCCATTTGATTTACAAATGTATCCAAGTTAGTCTCACCCAAAAATTTTATAAAATTTGGATCCTGTTTTTATAGTTTCAAATGGACACCAAACGATGTATTCACATTGTTTATCGTTTTGAATGCATAGTAAAGGCTCTATTAAAGGTTAAATAATATTTTAATGTAATATTTCATAAAAAGAAGTGAAATCTCAACCAAAAACATCGTTGATGCAAAAAGGGGCGTCTTCTGAGTTAGATAAAAGCGAGGATATATGAAACAAATAAAATTCTGTAGGGGTTTTATTTAAGTGACAATATTTCCTCGCTTTTATATAAATCAGAAAAGCGAGGCGCATTTTTTTTGATTTCACCTCGACGCTGGGCAAAAATAATGCGAGGCGCCCCTTTTTGCATCTCCGATGTTTTTGATTGGGGTAATATTATTGAGAAGGATGTTGATATATAAAAATTTGAAATTGAATATCAGGCCATTGATATTTTTGGAAATTATTTCTGGCCTTCACCAAAAAAATATTCATTTTTTTTTTTTTAATTTTCTCATCTCTCAACAGAGATTAACTCCAATTGTAGAGAGTCGGAAGAGACATTGGCAATGTTAGAAAATATTGACGGCAAGTGGGATTTGAACCCGAGTTGTATAGCAAATCTAGATTCGCAGGTTATCCGATTAGCCATGAGCCTCCTCATAATATTAAAACAACCAATGTAACTTATTATTTTAACTGTAAGGTCCTGCAGAAGGAGTGGTTAGTAATCCGAAACGTAGACAGCTAGCTGGAGGAATAAATTGGCCTGATAATCATCTCCAAATATCAACATCCTTCCTTAATAGGAATATTTAGGCCAATGTGTATTCTATTAAAACTTAATGAAGAGATTTTGGCATTTATTGTTTATATACATGAGAGTACTCGAGTGACAGATATTCAGTAATAGAGAGGGGATTGGATATTTCTTTTAATGGAGAGTAAAACAAAGTTATAAAAAAAAAAAAAAAATTATCCAGGTCAATAAATCGATTGAATTTGTTACAACAAAATCGTTTCCGAGACGACAGACAACGACACCTCTTTACACTCGTGTTTTTTCAAGAAAATTGGATTAATTCCAAATATAGTCTATAAATTCAATGAATGTCCCGGTAGAAACAAATCCAAGGGAATGAGAGACGACGATCAATGAGAGGAGACCCCATGGAATGGTGGTACCAAGGGTATTCTAACCCTCTCGCTCTCGGAGTGAGTTTGTCGCCTGCCTGCCTGTCTATATATTGATCCAATTCTATCGAACTCTCAAAGCCCAAAGAGTCGAGGTCCTGGCTTCGTGTCCAGGATGACCAAAGAGGGTTTCCCTTCCAAGATGTCTTGGTGCCTGCCAGTCCAAGTAGTCTTTTCAATTTGTTTGCTTAAAAAACTTTTCCTATTGGCTTTTGTATTATCTACGAAAAAGAGAAAGAAACCAATTGCTTGCTATCTGCTCTTTCTCTCTCTTTTCTTTTCTCTCTCTCTCTCTTTGCCTTTTACCAATTGAATAGAATATGCTATGATAATTGTTATTTTGTATCTGAGTAGGCTATTTTTATAAATTAACTCTTTCCAAAATTATTACTGATGATAGTAAATAAGAGAATTAATAAAAGACCAATTTTTTTATTTTTTAGCCAATATATTGTACCTATTTCAGTTTCGACCGTTCACCTTTTATCATCTTCAGGCCCTATAATTGTCTAAAAAATTTTATTGTCCTCTTAGCCATAGACCCAGATATTATAATATTTAAAATACATTATTTTATAATTTCTGTTTTAAAATGAAATTTTCTAAAATATACCTACATGCTCATAATGGGCCGGACAAAAAAGCTAAAAAAGGGAAAAATGAAAAAAGAAAAAGTGAAAAGAAGTGAAAAAAACAAGTGTGGGAAAGTCGCGTGGAAATGGGAAAAATCCGAGAAAATCAGGGTTACTGGGGGTTGGAAAATTTGGGGTGGGGGGGCCCCCCCCCATACGCCTGGGTGAGGGGAGGGAAAAAAGTATAAAAAAAAAAAAAAAAGAAAAAAGTCAAAAAGCACGAAAGGGAAAAAAGGAAACTCAAAAAGAAAGAAAAGTCAGGTTGAGAAAAAATTCATGGGTAAGAAATAAGTTTTAACTCTGTGGATGATCTCGTCCACAACCGAAACGTCAGCATAGTGGCCTTGAATATTATTATTATTAGACTACAACGTCACTTTTTTTGAGGGGGGGGGAAATCCTCATGGACACTCCTGCGAGCGTGCCGGACTCATACCGACTAAAAACCCCACCCTCTTTGTTTCCTGAGGCCAGCTCTAGAACTGGCGTTAAGCATTACTTCAGAGATGCGTCCCCTCCTTAGAATTATTATCTTCCATGTCTTCTGAATTCTTCCTTTTCTTTCTTTTTCATAATTGTTTTCATCTGGTTAGCTAGAACATTACAGGCATTTTCATTTGTTAATAATAAATCGGTTATATTTTCCATGTTTACCTCTTTTTTTAAGTCTTTATTAGCAGCTTCTCTTTGTTTCCTCCATTTTATACATTTGATCAAGGTATGTTCGGCTGTGTCAATATCTCCACTATACCAGCATAAGTTGTTTTCCTGATTGCCTATTCTATGAAGATATGCTCCAAAGACTCCGTGACCAGTCATAGCCTGAGTCAGATAGTAGTCCACTTCTCCTCATTCTCTGTTCCATTCAATAAGGCTCTTAATGAATGTTTTCGCACAGCCATCGTAGTTACCCCAAATTGTTTGCCAAAATGACAACATTTTTAATCGAGCCTCTGTTTTACTTGAGCTACCATTTGTGAGGACATATTCTCTCTCTTCTATTTTTAACTTAATCGGGAGCATACTGCAGCCGTTGTCGGAATAGTTCGATATGATCCATTTATTCTTATGCCCATAATGTTCATAATATTTAAATTTTAAAGCGCTTTTCCAGATCGAGCATCCATATAGAATTGTTGATGTAATTTCTGTCGTTAGCAGTTTGCGTTTCCTGGAGCGAGGTCCTCCTATGTTTGGCATTATTCTTGATAGAATCATGAGCTTTTTATTGGCCTTATTGCATATTTCTCTTACATGGGTGGTCATTCTTAGGGCTTCATCCAGATTATACCAGGTACTACCATGTATTTTATAGCCATACTGCTTTGAATTGTGTTGTTTGCAACTATGATTTCAATGTTTTTTTTTTTTTTTTCCTTCTACCCGAGAGGAGAACTATTTCAGTTTTCTTTGGTGCTAGCTTAATACCCATTTCTGCTGTCTTGTCATGGACTTTGTTGACTGAACTTTGGGCTAGATATTCCAGTTCAGTTTTGTTCTTAGCGCACACTATAACGTCACTGGTCACATCGCTTAAAATAAAAATGGCGATACACTTGGGGATATGTTTCAAGTTTATTAATATTGAATCTTCAACTGTTGAGATTACTTGTCTCTATTTGTAAAGCAGATGATGGGCTGGTTTTAGAAAGAACAAAAGCTTGGTATGTTTTTTTCTTTTTTATTGGAAAACTTAAGTATGGCCGACCAATAGCGCATGTATTTGGTTTCGGTTTTTTAAAAAAACCATCTTCAAGGCCTCAGTTTCCAGTTTATTAATATTGGTGAAATACATTAATTCTTTTAGTTTTTTTTTTTTTTTTTTTATTAATTCGTCTTTAGCCCTGTGATATAAAAAACAAATTTTTTATTTCTAATTTAATCGAATAATGTGGAATAATAATAATAGTAGTGAATGGGGGGGGGGGGATAAAAGTGAAGTCACTCCATTTGCAAAGTCGCGTCTCGACCGACTTGAGCCGAATGAATGGCTTTCAATATATCTTCTTCTTCTCGGATGATCACAAGTGGTCCAGAATGGCGGCGGCAACGCCATTGAATCGCAAAACGAGAGGGAATTCCACTCTCTGGTGGTGTGTCAAAGGCACAACACGGACTGGGGGATGTGTACCTTGGCCTCCCTTTCCCTTGGAAACATCACCTCCGAGTTGCCATCTATTGATAGATAACCGGCAACCCATCATTGATTAACGTTTCTGCAAATATTTGCCAGGGAATCATCTCCCCCCTCCCTCCCTCCCTCTCTCTTCGGTATCATATTCAATTTAGAAGTGATTTCGTTTGCGAAATCTCTCTCTCTCTCTCTCTTTCTCTCTCCCTTAGTTAAACTATTTCAAACTATTTACTAGAATTTTATAAATTAAAATTTTCTTGTTTAAATAGACACACAGACATTCCTGAAAATGTTTAGTAAAGTTGTTTAATAAAGTTGGAAGAATATTTATTTATATTTTATTTAAAAGAAAAAAAAAATAGTCTACTTGGAATTTGCTTTCTTGATTAACAAAATCTGCTGTTGCCACTTATCTTTATTTTTTGAACTTTATATACGGATCCTGTTACGCATTAGTCTATCAAACGCCAAAAAATTTAAAAATGAGTTAAGCACGGAATATTGTTTCAAATGCTATAATTAATAGTATTTTTGATGAAATATGTCCTAAAAAAATTTATATTTAATGTTACTTGCACAATTGACAAAAAAAATTATATAAAATTAGGAACCGACCGAATATTCGGTTTCGGTTACGGTTTCGGCCAGTTTCGGCCAAAAATCATGGTTTCGGCCGTAGTTTCGGTTTCGGCCAAAAAGTGGCCGAACCTTTCGGCCGGCCGAAACCAGAGTCTGAAAAATGGGATGAGACTCGCATGCAAAAAAAAAAAAAAAGGTCAAATAATTTGCACTTGAGGGAGAAAAAATTTAGTCTCCCTAAAAAAAGGTAAAATGATTTTCACGGGAGGGAAAAAAATTCAAAAAAAAAAAAGGTAAAATGAAAAAAATTTTTATAGGAAATACAAGTTTCGGTTTCGGTTACGGTTTCGGCCGAAACTAAGGTTGAGGCTGAATATTCGGTTTCGGTTTCGGCTGAAAATCTTGTTTCGGTCGGACCCTATATAAAATCCAATGAAAACAAAAAACTTTAATGTTAATTTTCTCAAAACTCGGTAGCTGGCGCTTGACACACTAATGCGTAACAGGGTCCATATATCTATATAAAAACATACAAAAGAATATCGTTACAAAATAATGATCATCACACCATATTTTTATACTCTATATCAGGGGTGGCCAAGCTCCTTGATAGTCCGAGCCATTTTTCAAAATTGGGAATTTTTCTCGAGCCGCAATTAAATACATATTTAAAAGGTATTCAAAAAAATTTTTTTACAGAAATTATATTTATTGAAAACATTCGCTAGGGTCCCACATCTTGTGGGAACGTGGATGGTGACCACGAGCTGGGACAGGGAATCGTTCAGTTCTTTGTATGTCTGTCTCTTCCTTCCTCTTTTCATCAGACGCCAGACCGTGCGATGGGCTGGCCTGTCCTATTTCTTCCGGTCGCAAAATGATAGGGTTGTAGGGAAAGGAGTGAGTTTTGCCGACCCCGCATCGCGAGAATGGGGGGCGAGGACCGAAGAAGAAGAAGATATTTATTACGTTTCGGTCCCGTGTTTGGACCATCTTCAGAGCTAGCAAAAATTCATTATTATGAAAGTGCCATAGTGGATTTTATACATTGCTGAACAAACTCGAATACAATAAACATATACACAGTATTCGATGACCGGGTACATAAAGAAAAAACCTTAGCTGCATCTCTCATTTCATACCCCTCTTATTAATAATATAACATCACAGCTATAAATAAGCTAAAAATAAGTCTTTTCGGCATCTTAAGCCATATATGGATAGCAGATGGCAGTCAGGAAAAAAAAATCAATTTCTATCAGATTCTTTTTTATTTCATAGTCAACGTTTCAGACGCCAGTCACGTCCTTCCTCAGGACCTATTATAAATAATTATAATAAAATATCAGCAAAGACAATCATTTTTTCTCTCCATTTTTTCTCTATACTTACAATGAATAGACAAACAAATACATCCATATGTATTTGACCGAAACGTCTTGTTTAAAGAAGTTTATATATTCAAGAGAGGCTACGTCGGCTATTTTATTTCAATCTTTAAAATTTGATTAATATGGCTATGGCATTCTATTATTTTTAAAATATTTTCCTCTAAAATATTAACATGAAATTTGTAACGTTTATTCAAGCGAAATAATCTTGCCCAGAGAGAGAGGGAATAAAATTCTTGATAATTTTCTCTAAAGGGAGGATGGAGATTCACATCGCAAAAGCAAACTCTGCTCTGGTCTCACAGAACTAAAAGCATTTAGAGGGCTAGAGAGAGATCCAGTAAATGCTTTGAGTTCCCAAATATGGCAAAGAATTTAATTGTTTTTAAAGTCACACAAATGTTATGAGCTCTAAACATTCATCCAAAAATAAATTAACATAAAGTTGTTGTAACTAATGATATTGGCAAGTAAGTCGATGGTTGATTAGGGGATCTGGATGTGCCTAATTAAAACAACAGTCTAATTCGATATGGAATAGTGTAAGATGTAATTTAAATAAGATTCCAAAAGGTTTGAACCTAGTAAAAAAAATCGTAATTTTAGTGTGTTTTGGAATACTAAATTTACAAATTTCCCTTCTAAACTACTATGCATTTATCTACCAAATTTACAAATATATGCGTTCAAATATTTACAACAAAAAAACATTTTAAAATTACAATTTTCTTCGACAAATAGAGTATTGGATTTAATTGAGGTGTATAGCTCATAATATGATTTATTTAAGGTTCAGGAAATCTCCAATGAGCAACGCAGCTAGTTGTTTTTTCAATTTTTATTAAATGCAAAGTGCTAGGGCCAACGTTTCGGTCGCATATAGGACCATCATCAGGGCCAAGCCATTGCCAATGTATTATTCCTCATGGTCATATTGGTCAAAGAAATTATCAACAATGCAATAAACTCAATGACCATGGACTCAGTCCATAATAACACACTGGTTCTAATAATTTGATCATTGAGTTTATTGCATTGTTGATAATTTCTTTGACCAATATGACCATGAGGAATAATACCTTGATAATGGCTTGGCCCTGATGATGGTCCTATATGCGACAGAAACGTTGGCCCTGGCACTTTGCATTTAATAAAATTGAAAAAACAATTAGCTGCGTTGCTCATTGGAGATTTCATGAACCTTAAACAAATAGAGTATGTATTGTAATTTTACATACATTCTATAGTAATTTTTGTTAAAAATTGTATTTTTTTCGAAAGCAGTTTTGGAATTCTAAAATTACAACACAATTAATTTTCAAGCGGCTTTCGAAAATTACAATACATTTGTAAATGGTTTTTGAAAAGACTTACTAAATTTATTGTTCTTGTTTATGAAATTTGCTTCCTAAACAATTGTAAAATCTCAACATTTTTTTACAGTGTAGTGTCAGTCACATCATTTTTTTTTATTATACTCTTATTTTTTACTATACATTTTTTATAGTAAAAAGTTTAATTTTTACTTTAAAATCACAGACTTATTATAATTAAACTCTTAATACCCCCACCCCTCGTGACCGAAATGTTTAACAAATACCAATAATGAAATTCTTAAATCCAAGGGGTGCAGGTTCGGATCCCAGGCAGACCGATGAATATTTATTTAAATCAACAAGAGGGTATAAAATGAGAGATGCAGCTAAGGTTTTTTTCTTTATTTATTTAATCCCCACGGCTGACGTTTCGATTACGTGTTTGAAACATCTTCAGAACTGGCGAAAAGTCATTATGAAAGTTTCATAGTGAATTTTATACATTGTTGAACCAAACTCTTATATAATAAACCAGGTACATGTATAAAATCGCCAGCCGTGCGTATTAAAAAATAAAGAAAAAAATCTCTCATTTTCTACCCTCTTATCCCAGCTATAAATTGCGTTTAGTACCTATTTATTTAGATCATTTGGATACCAAATGGTATAAGTAAAATGTACCCGGACCCCCACATATAACGTATTTAAAAATAATACTATTTGTTAAAAGTCTAATATGCCGAAAATGATCTCATTTTCCAAATCTTTTTTGTTTTTGATTGACTTGAGCAGATTTAATTTGTTATAAATTAACATCTCGTTATTTTTATAGCTTTTTTTTAAACATTTCAATTGAATAATAATTTATATATAAAAAAAAGTTATTTTGAATTTATTATTATATACTAAAATCAAATAAAAAATACCCCGGCTCTCTGTTTAATCATTCATTGATGACGAATTTGTTTCGAGAACCAAGCACATGTTGGAAAGTTACATTTTACCGTTAGCTGCTCCGCCTATCAATTTCCTCTATTCTGATTTTTATGAAATTTCCTATTCCTTTTTTCATTTATTTATATAAAAGAAAAAAATATTGGGAACGGAAACTGCAATAATAAATAAATAAATAAATATTTTCTTAATTAATGGTCAAGCATGAATTAGAATTTATTATAATCAAAAATCCGGTTGGCTACTAAATCTACCTTGCCTGGGTAAATAGACATTATTTATTCCTGTTCCATTTTTTGCAGGGTCTTAATTTTTGAGCATTGATTCATCTCGAATTTTTCTAGATTACTTTTATTTTTAAAGCCAAATGGTTTCGTTAAATCATTCGTTATTTTTAATCTTTTTTTATCAAACAAGACACAGCCATGCTGTAATTTTAAATAACAAAATGTCGTTTATATATAAAAAAAAAAAATTGAGAAGCTATTATCATCATCAATTTTTTTAATGTTTAAATAAAACGCTAATGTTTTCAAACAAAATATCATGTTTGTTTTGCGTCCTGTTTGATAATCATCTATTTCCACCCACACAACAACACAAACAACAACAACAACAACGATTATTATTACTATCCTTAGGATTTTCTTAAACGTAAATTGATAAGATCTAATCTAATTATGATTTCACACAAAAATAAAAATCGAAATATAATATCAAGAAGTCATGGTTTGAATTTTATATTAACCCCGGGTCAAAATACCGATAGGAAATTTGAGATAATCTTCTCTCGATTCATTATCATAATTGAAAGGCAAGTGTGTGTGTGTGTGTGTGAGGGGGTTGAAGGATCCTCATTCAAATTCAGGCCTGCCCTCTGCCCCGACCTTATTGCTCACGTGAAAAGAAGTCGTTTATAAAACGAAAAAAAAGTGGTGGGGTGGTGGGGGGCTTAGATCTAAATGGATGATCAGTTTCTGTTCGACATGAATGTTGTTATTCAATTTGACTCAACCATCTAAATTCTATTAATTGTTTTTTTGACTAAATAATAATAATAATAATAATATTTAGAAATTTTATCGTCGTAAGAATACGGGAGAAAATAAATCTTGTGATTGAGATAAAAACAAATTATAAATAGAAAACACCGTGTGTTCATACTACCAGTGGCGTGTTTAAATAACACGGGCATCCCATAGAGTTGTTTAAAACGGACCGGAGTTGGATAAAACCTATGGGATGGAATGGGCCAAAAAAAAATTCACTCTAATTCAAACTACACACAAAAGAAGTGAAACTTCAATAATCATGAGAGGAAATTGTACCGATCATATCAATTATTGAATTATTAATTGTTTTTCCAGTTTAGCTCCTGGGGGACATCAGAGAGCATAGAAATTTGAATGGGATGCAGCGTTACTTATTTAACGCACACGCACATCACCCTTTCCTTCCAATTAATGAATGATAATGAACCGAGAGAAGATTATCTCAAATTTCCTGACCCTGGATAATATAAAATTCAAAACATTTTGATATTTAAATAATAGACATCCTATTATAAAAACATTTTCGATTTTATTTTTGTGTGAAATCATAATTATAATATCTTATCAATTTACTCAAGAACTTGATGTTTTATGACTGTAGAGGTTTAATCAAAATTTACAGGAACTTTGCAGCCAGGAGTTTAAATAAACATTTCGGTCCCCTATCAAGACCTTCATCAGGGCAAATATCAATTTCTCACGATCTTAGGTATTTTAATGTTCATTGCAATAAAAAGAAATTGTATATAATTGCAATGAACATTTTTTTTTTTTTTTTTTTTAAACATTCACACTTTTTTCTCATTCACACTCACATTCACACACACATTCATGCAGTCTTTTCGGCAACTTAGGCCATATAAGACTTTGACGATAACCGTTGTAGAGAATATATCTATTGTGGGGTCAGGCATTTCTATTTAAGCCATCTGGTATCCAAATGGCTTAAATAAAATCATCGGACTGCCTGGGTCCGAACCCGCGACGTTTGGTATAGGAGGTAGGCACGCTACTTACTACGCCAAACCCGGGGGCGCAATGAACATTAAAATACCTACGATCGTTTGACAATATTTGCCCTGGTTAAGGTCGTTATTGGAGACCGAAACGTCGGCAAATAAAAAATACAAGATTTTTTTATTTAATCTCTTGGCTGCAATGTTCCTGCGAATCCTGATTATCAATTTATGTTTAAGAGAATCCTAAGTATAATAATAATCGTGTTATTGTTTTGGTGGTGAAGTTTTGAACGACATGAATCAAACTCTATCGAAAGTTACTTTATTTTAATAATGTTTATGCCATTTTGAATTTCATTAAAATTGTTTAAGAAACAAAGAAATGTGTGTTGTGCGTCCAATCACACCAGATTTTTTGCTACTCGTTTTATACTGCATATACAGTAGTAATAGATAACAAACCGGATCGTTTGTCTTTCTTGTATTGGCAAATAGACCAAGTCGGGTAGATCCATACAGTTTATTGTATGGTAAGTCATTTTGGTTGCCTATCTTCCAGTAAACATTTAGAAACGAAAGTATGCAAAATATTTTTAGTTTTTAACTTCCTCTAGATGGATTTGTGTTATTTATTAAACGAATTATCTCTTATAAAAATAATTATCTATCAACTTTGTGTATATAATTGTTTTTTTTAAACAAATCCTCATGCAAGCCCTGGATTGGAATATAGGATCTTTCCACAATAGCCCTCAGGCAACTCTACGAGGAGAGGGAGTTGCTGTGACATCCCGTCCTGTGGAAGGGACGTAAAGAAGGTTCCCTCTCAGTGATGCATTCTTCGAAAGGAGTAGGCTACACGCCGGTGCTGAGGGAGTCCCTCCTCAAACTAGGACATCCTCCATAGCATAAAAGAGGTTGGATAAAAGGAGCCGGTTGGAACCAGAAATAAGGATTAGTTCCACTAGCTAGAGAACTAGCTAGAGACGAGAGCAGGAGGAGGAGCTAGAGATAGGAAATGATGTAACTTCACGGGGTGCCGGTAGATGGCTACGGCCAGAGGCCGGTTGGGTTTGAGGTGTGTGTCTCCGTACACGTAAGCACCTCGGGTAAATAAACGGGGATCCCGATAGGAATTTCAAAATAAAAAAAAAAATAAAAAAATTGTTTTTTTTTTAACATTCACACTTTTTTCCATTCACACTCACACACAGAAACATGCAGTCATTTGGGCAACTCAGGCTAAATAAGACATTAACGATACTCATTAATGTAATTAGGGGGTCCAGGCATATTTATTTAAGGCATTTGGTATCCAAATGGCTTAAATAAAATCATCGGACTAACCCGCGACCCTTGGTATAGTACACTACCAACTACACCACGACCCGAGGGCAAATTTTTTTTTAAATCCTTATTTGCATCACGCATTGCTTGATAAAACCACAACATTCCTTAAAATAGATTTTTTAATATTTTCATAAAAATTCTCTCTCTCTCATTCTCGCTATTTCATTATTTTCCGGGACTGAATTTGTCCGTTTGTGACTGACTATAAATAAGAGAGAGAGGAGAGGTGGAACCAATCCATCCATCCATTCTAAATTTTAATTTGAAGTTTTTATTCGAAAACCTCTAAAGACCAATCTATTTTGGAAGCAAATCGATCGACGTCGCCTCGAGGGCATTTTATATGGAAGCGTTTTTTGGTTTTTCGCATGAATCATTTAAAACCAGCTTTGATAATAGCCGTATATATATATATATATATATATACATATTCATTATTTATTATTATCATATATAAGCATATTAAAAAAAAAAATCTATCAACGTGAGAATAAATCTTCACCTTTTTTTTACCACTGCTTTTTATTTACGTAACAAAATGAAGTAAAGTAAATTTATAAATTATTTATAAATTAATCTTTTAATGAATGTCAGAATAGGATTGTGGCCAGAATACAGAAAATAATTAATTTCGTAACATATATTTAATAGAGGGTAGTGATAGAGAGAATAAAGCTATATTTTTTTTCTTTATATTTTTATTTTATTTGTACACTTGACGTTTCGGTTCTACATATGTTTGAACCATCTTCAAAACTGGTCAAAAGTCTTTATAAAAGTCATAGTGGATTTTAGACTTTATTAGAACTTTGATGTTATATAAAGGCGGCTAGACACGTAACTGCAAACTTGACAAGCAATCATTTTGTACCATAATGCACAAATTCCCTTCGGCACAAGCATGCTTGTGCAAGCAACAGCTTTTGCCGAAAATTAACCTAAAAATGTCAAACTCGAAAGGTTATTTATTCGATGATAACAAGAAATAATTGCTTTAAACAGAGACACAATAAATATTTAACTATTAAATGAATTAATATATATTAAATAAATATCAAATGTCAAGACGTCTATAAAATGGCGGAGAGTTTTGCTTGCGCAAATATGCATGTGCATGTTTAAAATTCAATCGAGCATCAAGCGGCTTGCACAATTAAAATGCTTGCACAAAATTAACCACCAGCTGCTGATTTTTATTGTTTCGCACACTTAGACCTTATTACTCTTATTTATATACTTATTTTATTATGTTGCTAATAATATTTTCTTTTTGTTACAGGTGAGGAATGCAAACTCTTAGCTGCTAATACGTATTTACCTGGCAAATGTAAGTTTCTTTATTGCAATGTTTTTCAATATTCTTTGCTCTTAGAGGATTAGAGCCTGGTAATATTTTTATTTTCAAATCAAGGGGAAGGTGTGGTTCAAAAATTTCTCAATAACATACTCTATTTATTAATAGTTATTTAATAAAAGAAAAATCTGGTGTGACTGTATGCACAGCACACAATTTTCTCTTACCTTCGATAATTGTGCTTGTCACGCCAGTGATGATCAATTTCTGAGAGTATGCTACATTTGGATTCAGGATATAAAATTTATAAACATGAGAAAATATTTATATCTTGTTTTTGGCAACCATTTCTTCCTATGAAGCAACTTTCCTATGAAGTACAAGTAGTCTTCTGAAAATTTAAAAGACAAAATGAGAATATACATTTTAAAGATAATCTAAAAAATATTTGATTTTTGAATTAAAAAAAAAAATCGTTGGAGCAAATTTAGAGAAAATCGAAAAAAACTGAAAAAGTGCATCAGTAAAGTAATAGTACTCTTTGGTCGATTTTGTTCAAAAGCTTCGTGTCACTTCCCATGGGGGTGCCTAACTTAAATATAAAATTTCAACCTCCTAACTTTTTCCGTTCTTGAGATATTTTGTCACAGACTCACAGACACACACAGACAGACAGACAGACAGACCATGTCGCGAAAACCACTTTTTTGGATTCAGGGGACCTCAAAACGTGTATATCCATCAAAATCTCGACATCGAATTTTTCACATGAATCCAATACTTTCTATATATATTAACATATATAGAGGTAAGAGAAAGTAGGAAAAAAGATGAATTTTCTTCGCTATATAACTATCTAATTAAGAGAGGGAAAGTTTGACAACTTCGTTGTATATTTTTTATTTTCAAATAGTAGTAAAAAAAATTGTTTGTAATTGAAATATTCTCTCTTTGAGTGTGATTATTGGAGTCAATTGTCATTTCATTATTAAATTAATTAATCAACATCATTAGAGAGGACGTCAAGTGCAAGTGTGCTATTAAATTTGCTGCTTTTCATAAAATTAACAAAAATAAATGGCTATTTTAGTCAAAATTGGTCTACTAAATCAATTTGATGGAATTAACACGTGACTACCACGTATCTATTAATAATAATAATCGTGAGAGGAGGCAATGAATTTTTAATAAATAGTAAAGAGAGAGAGATGAAATTAATTTGAATTTGAATAGAGAAAGAGAGAGGGAGAGTTAAAATTAAAATACAAGCCATAATAGCGAAATAAAAACATCACATAAAATTTCTATAACACAAATAAAAAATTAAATTTATGCAATTAAATAGAGAATGGGGTTTTCTGATCTCAATTAAAATAGAGCTAATCATTTGGAATTAAATATTTCATTTTTATTTTCTCTTACCTCTATATCTTATATGTTAATATATGGAGAGAAAAAGTATTGGATTCATGTCAAAAATTCGATGTCGAGATTTTGATGGATATACACGTTTTGAGGTCCCCTGAATCCAAAAAAGTGGTTTTCTCAACATGGTCTGTCTGTGTGTCTGTGAACAAAATATCTTAAGAACAAAAAGAGCTAGGAGGTTGAAATTTTATATTTAAGTTAAGTACCCCCCTAGCACGTGACACGAAGCTTTTGAACAAAATTAACCAAAGAGTACTAGTACTTTACTGATGTAATTTTTCAGTTTTTTTTTTTCGATTATCTCAAAATTCGCTCCAACGAATTTGATTAAAATTCAAAAATCAATTATTTTTGCTCTTTAAAATGTATATTCTCATTTTACCATTGAAATCTCCTAAAGACCACTTTACTCATGTACTCCATAAAAAAGATAGGAGAAATGGTTGTCATGGTAACAAAATATAAACATTTTCCCATGTTTATAAATCTTCTTGAATTTTAATATATCGGTGAAAAAATAAAAATATCTCGACACGAAAAATCTGGTGTGACAAGCACAGCACAGAATGTTGAAACGAAATTTTGCACTCTTATAGAAGACGTTATTGGGAGTCCACGAAAAATACTCGGGTTCCGAAATTCTTATAACTTTTTGAGTTATTAACTCCTAAAATTACGATTTCTCTGATAGGAAATGTATTTATGTGATATTTAGATTTATTTTGCCTCATCTATTCAAATTACATTAATCACGGGATCTTTTTCCGTACCGAGCCATAAATTATTTTTAAATTATGTTGAATTATTATGTCTAAATATTCAAAAATTGAAACAAAAAAAAATCGGTTTAAAACCGGTTAACAGAATTTCCGCTTTGTAGAATACCGAAAAACCGGTTTTCAAAATTTTACGGTTTTTTCCAAACCCTACATACATCCCCTTGATACTAATTTGAGACAAGTCTCTCATTCGCCTAAATTTGAAAGAAGTCACACACTAATATCAAAACGTTAATTATAATTTTATAAAAAAAAAAATATTTTATCTCTTGTTATAACAACAACAACAAAACGTTAAAAGACTTTGTCGTTTAAATAGGAAACATCTCTTGTTATAAATAAGACGAGAGAGGGATGTAAATGCGTTGATGAGGGTGTAGAAAGTGAGAGTCAAAGGGATTGAGGAGTCTGCCTAATAAAACAACGAGAAAGTGAGGAAAAGCAACGCCTCAAATCAATCTACGTAATTAAAATATTTTTTTTTTCCTCTTTCTTAAAGGCAAAAGATAAATAAAGAGTTTAATTTAGAAGATGAGAAAGTTTGTACGATTTAAGGTTATTGTTTCTTTTTCTGATCTCTAACTTAAATGTCTCTCTCTCTCTCTCTCTCTCTCTCTCTCTCTGTCTGTTGGAACTTTTCAAGATGTTGATGCCGAGGAGGGAATAATTCTTGATTCTTTTTTCAACACATATGGCCAACATCTTTTTAAGCTCATTTCGTTTTTTTTTTTTTTTTAAATATAAAAAACAACGAGTTTTCTAAAGAAGAAACTTAGGTTGGTTTTTCATAAATCAGTACTAAATAAAGAACAAAAAATCTGGTGTGATTTGTCTGTCCTTTTTCAGAAAATCACTCCCTATGCAACAACAAATATTAGTTTAAAAAAAAAGTTGTTTATCATCTTTTATTAACTTGGAGGCGTTTCGGCCGCAACTGCAAACCTTCATCAGGGATGCTAAAATACATAATCAAAAATTCAGTCATTCAACAGAAAATTTAATAATGAAGAGAAATAAGGCAACTGAAAGCAAATAAAGAAAAAAATAATCTTCTTGTCGACGTTTCCGCCGATTCTTACGGCCTTCATCAGGACACGTGCAATGTTTGCATTTCGTTCTTTTCTTTTTTAATTATGACTAAATACGGGACAAAAAAAGCATGAAAAAATGCTTAAAAAAGCATAAAAATCTTGAATAAAAAGTTGTTCAATTCCTCTTCTTCAAGTGTCATGCCCGTTTCGGATGTTGGCTGTCATCATAGCGATTGACGCCTTGTCGCAGCTCTTCGGAACAACTGCACCGAAGAAAGTCCAGACCACGAGATACACCGACGTCCTGGACCTCGCTTTCCGAAGATCTTCCCCTGCATCACCAGATAAAGGATTTTGTATTTTGACGGGTTGATGTTGAGGAGCAGCTCTCTCTCTCCTTTCCGACGCGGCGTAAAACTTGAGCATTGGTCACGTGGTCCACCCAAGATATTGTCAATAGACGTTTGTAGATCCACACCTCAAATGCTTCATTTTTCTTCACTGTTACTCTGGTCAATGTCCAGGCCTCCATTCCATACATTAAAACAAGGCGCATATATGTCCTACTGTCCTAATTTTTCTGACGAGGGAGAGATCTCTACAGCATAGGAAGTGTCTCATTTTGGCGAAGGTAGATCTTGCTATTTCTATACGCTCTTATTTCCTTATCCGGCTCCCGCTGGTTGTTTAGGGTGCAGATACACGTATTGTTCAATAAGCATAAAATTTGAAAAAAAAAAAAAAAAAAGCACCTCATAAGCAACTTCTACTCATACTAATGGCAGATATAAAGAGAAAGGGGGGAGGAGGGTAAAGGGTGTAATTATCTCTCCCCTCCCCTCCCGAGATTTTAGAAAAATATTTTTCTTGGAAACTAAATTTTATTTTTAAAATAAAAATTTTAAAAATTATTACTTAAAAATTTTATTTATATATATATATATTCTGGTAAACAAGAACAGAATGCAACTTTAAATTACCGAAAGTGTGCGGATAGTCCCATCAGACTATACCCCCTGCGAGGGTCCGCCGCAGGCGAGGCCGAACTAAAGTAGGGAAGGCGCGATTTTCGCATTTGCCGAAGGATTTGCTTTTCACGAACGTTTTTGCTGAATAATGTTTTGAATTATTTTTAAAAATTATTTAAATATTCATAAAATAAGTTCAAATAAGCACGAAGGGGAAAAAAGCATGAAAATCAAAAAATGCAATCAATACACTTAGTTTTTTGGAATTGGTGTAGAAATTAAATATCTAATGGTTGCTTATAAAATTCAGCAATAAGCATTTTGCTTAAAATTCTGTCTCTAATGATATGTATTAGTATTATTATGTGAGTATATGTTGCTAACTTAGCATATAAAATGCTTCTAACTTCCCGTGGGTGTCCCTTATAGGTTAGATCGCTAGAAAACAACTGCAGAAGAAGTAATCGAAACGTACAATATTTATACAGTATTTTCCAAAATCACAAAATTAAAAACTTCCATAATAACGTTAGATCTTCTTTCTCTTTTAGGCATTCCATTAAATTTAAATTTATCCCATTAGATAGATTTTCTCCCTTTTTGAAATAGAGAATTCGTATTGTATAGATTTATAGTGTCAAGTTGCTCATCGTCCAGTGCCAAAGGGCCGACGAAGCCAAAGCCGAAGGGATAGATAAATAACTTCCCTCTCCAATTAAATCCACTCTCTCTTTCACTTTATCTTTTATTAATGCAATTTGAGAACCTTATTTATTTATTTATTTTATTTAATTGAGGGAAAAAGCTCTACTTTTTATTGATACAAAAAAAAAAAAAAAAAAAAAACCAGAGTAGCCTTATTTATCGGAATTTTTTTTTTCTTTAAATTACACTATTTTTCTAAAAATAACGTTTACCACTATATAACTAGTCAAATTAGAAAACGAAGCAATTTTATAAATTTTTATTAAAATTACGAAAAATTTATTTTTTCAAACCAAAATCTACTATTCCCTCCTTGTGATACATTTCGGGGAATGCATGTCATGTATTAGGACTTTTGTTATAACTTCGATGACTTTAGGGTACTAATAGGGAAAGTTTTTCTCACAAAGCTATAGAAAATTTAACATAAGCTCTAATGATGTTTAATTTAATCATAATAAATTTAGATTTTAGAGTCAATTCGCGAACAGAGAAAATAGAGTACCTTCGGTAATCAAAAGTTGTGTACTGTGCTTGTCACTCCAGATTTTTTGTGTCGACATGTATTTAGTTTCCGACAGTAGGGTACAATTGAATTCAAGATGTAAAATTTATAAGTATGTGAAAATATTTATATTTTGCTACCATGGCAACCATTTCTCCTATCTTTCCTATGGAGTGCAAGAGTAAAGTGGTCTCCAGAAGATTCCAAGGGCAAAATGAGAACATACATTTTAAAGAGCATCTAAAAAATAATTCATTTTTGACTTTTAATTAAAATCGTTTCATCGAATTTAGAGAAAATCGAAAAAACTGAAAAAGTGCTTCAGTAAAGTACTAGTACTCTTTGGCCGATTTTGTTCAAAAGCTTCGTGACACGTCCCAGGGGGGTGCCTAACTTAAATATAAAATTTCAACCTCCTAGCTCTTTTCGTTCTTGAGATATTTTGTTTACAGACAGATACACAGACATAGACATCGAATTTTTGACATGAATTCAATACTTTCTCTCTCTATATATATTACATATATGCATAGGTAAGAGAAAGTAAAAAGAAATAGATGTCACCGTGAGAAGTTAAATTTATTGACATGATATTTGGTCAACATTGTAATGAAAACGCCATTCATTTTCAAACTGCAACCTTCATTCTCGACTATCGTTTATTTTTTAAAGAATGAATGAAAATATTACCAGTTTCCATAAAAACATTTTTTAATTACTGTTCAACTTTTCGGTAGTATGTAGCGACCTTCTTCAAAGCTAGAATAGTTGAATATGTGGGTGTCAAGGATGAAAATTTTTTTAGAAGAATTCAGCCTGTATTGTTATATTAATTTATAACAGGCAGCATCTTCTACATTTTTTCACTTTTCTTAATTTTCAATTGTTGAATTATCAATGTGACTTAGGCCTGTGGCTCGTTAACTCTCTTCAAAAGAATCTTCACAGCAATCAATATAATTATTATTGTTTATTTTTCGTATCATTTAGCTTGTTAAAAACGTTATTCCTCCCCCTCCCGTGAACGCGAGTTTGAGAATATATATTGATAAACTAAAAGCCAAGACCGCGGTTTCGGATCCCGATTAATTTATTTAAATCATTTGGATACCAAATGGTATAAATAAATTCACCTGGACCTATATATCTCGTAAATAATCGTTAAAACTCTATATGGTCTAAGATGCCGAAAGGGCTAAAAAATCGTTATTTAGCCATTTGGTTGAAATTAAATATTTTTTTCCCTAAAATTTGGACGTAAATGTGGCTTAATTACACCACTGTTCTTGAATCGGATATAAATGTTTTCTTTTTTTCTATTAAACACATGACGTCCTAATCGCATTTGTTGCGTGATAAAATGATCACATTTGTGTAATTTCAAGTCGTTTGATTATTTTTGTTTTTTTTCCAAGTATATCTAATATTCTAATGGATAAATTTTAAAGGTAATAAAATGATTCGATAGGGTAATCTAATAAATAAACAAATATTGATCCAGAATGGATGGATTGAAATGTCAAAGACGTTTCCATTCTCTCTCATGCGCTTAATTAAGTGTTAAGACATTTATATTAGTATAAATCGAAGGCGTGGTCCCTTTTGCCATTATAGAAATAAATATGTTAGTTAAAAGAAAGAAGGTCATCTGCTAAAGATCTTCATATAATCAGAGTGAGAGAGAGTGAAATAATAAATAACAACATTCACTTGCAATCCTTTTCCTTTTCCTTTGGAAGGTCAACCAGCAGGTTGTTTTAATTTCCTCTTATTGGGTTATTAGTTATAGACGCAGATTCTTATAATAATTAAAAATCTGCTAGTGATACAAAAGTTATTTTAATAACACTAGTCGACAAAAATGAACTTTTTTTCTTTCACAAGAACTAAAGATATGAAATTCTAGATGTTTTTTTCATGCTGAATTCAAATACCATTTCAGTTTTGCCCCATCAGGCACAGTTTTAGAGATATAGAGAACAACTTGTGACAAAACAAATAGAACGCGCAAAAGACTTGATGTTTTATGGCTGTGGAGATTTAATCAAGATTCGCAGGGATTTTGCAGCCAGGAGATTAAATAAAAAAATATTTTATTTGATTTCTATTTGCCGACGTTTCGGTCTCAAATCACGACCTTCATCAGGGCGAATATTGTCAATTATACACGATCTTAGGTATTTTAATATTCATTGCAATTAAAAATATACAATTTATTTTTACTTTGATATATACAAAAATATTATCATACTCGGAGGTCTCCGATGATGAAGGTAGTGATATAATATCAGGACTCACTGTTGTTTTTGCTTATTTTTAATTGTACGAAAAAATTGACCGATACGAGTAAGTATCGATACCGAGTAGGTACTCGATACTTTGCGACCGATACCTGTACCGAGTAAAATTATCGATACCTCAGTGGTATCGTTTCATCCCTAGTTATATTCCTTGACTTTGCTTTTTTCTTTTAAACTCACTGAAATGAAGTAAGCTTCGATTTGATAGTCATTTTTGTGTAATGATGACAAGTAATGTGTTAACGATAGATAAATAAATAAAATAGATTTGAATAATTTTTGGAAAAAATATTTGATTCAATACACTGTTCAAAATTTTTAAGATTCCAAATATAATGGATCAAGAAAAAAAAAACTCGAAAAGTAATTTAAAACGCCCATTTTAAAGGCTACTGTCACCGTCATATTTCTTCAATATTTTCGATATTTTTAGGAGATATTTTGTCCAAATTGGCTGTGTCGCCTCTATTTTAGGCTAATAAATAGAATGGAGTGAGAAAAAAACCCGAAAAAGTCTCCTATCGTTGACATTGTAAATGAGCCATTATTTTTTTATATTCATTTATTTTAATTCTACAGTCTCTGCGATTAATCCTGACGGGCCTCTAAAGATGCTATTTGGGTAATTTTTCTATAATCGCTTCAGAACTCTGCCCGGAAGAGTCTAGGGGTGGGGATGATTTTTGATACTACGTCATCACCCCCACTGATTTCCTTCTCTCTCATTATGATTGGTCAAGAGCTTTGCCTATCCCCTTGGAGCCCTGTTCACCTAATAAGGAGATGCCTGATGAGCTAGTTGCCTGAGGGGCTGCATACTCTTCACTTGTGCTCTGTGTTGTTTGTGTCAGTGAATTTATCCATCATGGCGGCGTCCCTTCGGCACGGGGCTCGTCTCTCTCCCTTCCCCGTTATTTTTAGAGGTATTTTACATTTTATTTCTTTATTGTTGATTAAATTTATTCAAAATATGATAAAGAAGCAAACTGAAATATATTTATAACAAATAGTTTACGTTTATATATAAAAGCATTATCTATAATATCCGATTGATCAGCCAAGCTAACGTTTATGTTTTCCACAAAGAATATAGGATTTTTTTAATTCGTTTACTCAAGTGAATAGAATAATTTGATCCCTTATTCTCACTTGCTAGGAGACTCGACTATCTCTCTCTCTCTCTCTCTCTCTCTCTTGTTTCTCTTCTCGACGCTCTCCTCTCTCAAAATTTTTTCCTTTATTCAAACAAATTTTACTATTTTCTCGTTACGTTTGCCAAAATAAATTTCTTTAGTTGATTGAATTACTTTCTTTCTATTGATATATTAATCTTATATAGTGAAATATCATACCTGAAAAAACCTGTCCAGACAAGTTGAACCTACCTATTCAATACATAAGGAGGACCTTCCTTTCAATATATACACTCGAATATTTTAATTAAATACCTTTGAAATACATATACAGGGTATATTAATAAGAGACTCGATTGCGCTATAAATTCAAACTGGAGTTAATTCAGTTTCATTGTATATTATTGTTATTAAATGCATGGTTTAACCAGTGGCAGATTAATGCAATTTTGTCGGGGGGCGGTTTTTTTTTTTTTTTTTTATTTTATTTAAGGACTTTGTTAGCATCTAAGGTCATTTAGACCCCTTTCCTATTTATTTAAATTGATTGGTAACAAATTCAATTGAAATTAAGGAGCGAAAATCATAATTTCTTTAGATTACTAGTTTTTATAACATTTTGAATTTCTTCTCGGGGGTGGGGGGCGATCGCCCCCACTGCCCCCCCTCCCCCTTTAATCCGCCCCTGGGTTTAACAGCATAGCCTGGATATCTCTTTTTTGCATATTTTGACGTGACAACGTCTTACAAATCATGTGTCTATAGAGGCAGGTTAGAGGGGCATGCACGAAAAAGTTTATCGGCTTTAATAACTCTTCTGTCTTAAGAGATATAATTATGGGGAATATACGGTTAGAAAGAATGAGTTTTCAGCTAAAGATTTCACCATTTATTTTTTTCCTACCATTTTATTTTACCGTGCTGCGGTAAATTCTAATTTGAAAGTTTAAACCCCTGTAGATTCCGAACGGCTAATCAGATCAGACTAAATGAGATGTCATTTGGTGCAGAGAGAAAACCTCTAATAGAATAAATAAAAAAATCCCGAGTAATTAACTCCAAAATTAGTTTTTTTCTCGAAAAACCTCATTTTTTAGGCAAAAAAATATCGAAAAATAGCCCTATTTATGTAACGCCTAGCTACTTGACCATAAAAGCTACATTAAATCTAAATATAGTTTTAGAAAGAGTGGTCCAATGCCCAGAGGCAATTTTTTCATTTTTTTGATATGACGTCATTTTACCGCATGAGAGCACTCGGCGGGATTTCGTTTTTCGAAATTTTAAACCCCTGTAGATTCCGAACGGCTAATCAGATCAGACTAAATGAGATGTCATTTGGTGCAGAGAGAAAACCTCTAATAGAATAAATAAAAAAATCCCGAGTAATTAACTCCAAAATTAGTTTTTTTCTCGAAAAACCTCATTTTTTAGGCAAAAAAATATCGAAAAATAGCCCTATTTATGTAACGCCTAACTACTTGACCATAAAAGCTACATTAAATCTAAATATAGTTTTAGAAAGAGTGGTCCAATGCCCAGAGGTACTTTTTTCTTTTTTTTGATATGAAGTCATTTTACCGCATGAGAGCACTCGGCGGGATTTCGTTTTTCGAAATTTTAAACCCCTGTAGATTCCGAACGGCTAATCAGATCTGACTAAATGAGATGTCATTTGGTGCAGAAAGATAACCTCTAAGAGAATAAATAAAAAAATCCCCAGTAATTAACGCTAAAATTAGTTTTTTTCTCGAAAAACCTCATTTTTTAAGCATAAGTCGCCTTTAATGGATAAAAAAAAGCCACACATGTCATATATTGTTTCAATGAAAATGTTTGAACATGTTTATTTATGAAAACAAACTACTAGTAAAAAAAAACAATACTTTCTCTCTTTATATTTCAATATAGGTAAGAGAAAAATTTTTTTTTTTTGAAGTCAAGCAAAAGACGTTGTCACGTTAAAAAGCCACCGGCTGTGTAGAAGACACAGCCAACACCTAATTTTTTTTTTATACTTTTTAAACAGAATTCTTAAATATTTGATATGACTATGATATGTTTGAGCCAGAAATTTTGTCTTCCCAGCTAGATGGAAATTTTTTTAATTTGCTCTTATAAGAGCAAACAAATACATAAATAACTACATATCTATCCTATTACTATTCTATATATTTCCTTATATAACTGTATTTGTATGCAGTGATAATTTTATATGTCGATCTTAATGATCATTAAATAGGCAAGAGACAGGTACATTCATTTGAGGAACAATTTTAAGTCCCACCCATACGATTTCTACTTTTAAAGAATTATATATATCATGTGTTGGTCCATGAGGTAATTATGAAAAACATATAACCAAGTATTTATTAATTTAAATAAGCGAAAAATGTAGGTACCGCCGGGAGTTGCACCACGGATCTTGTCGATTTACGCTCAACATGCCCTACTGTTGGACCACAGTACGCACTCGCTTATTTAAATTATGATAGATCGCTGATTTAAATAAGCGAGTGCGTACTGTGGTCCAACAGTAGGGCATGTTGAGCGTAAATCGACAAGATCCGTGGTGCAACTCCCGGCGGTACCTACATTTTTCGCTTATTTAAATTAATAAATACTTGGTTATATGATTTCTACTTTTGATTATTTCATTGTTTTTATAAAAGAAAATGAAAATCTTTATTGAAAATTTTCTAGGTTTGCAGCATGAAAGTTTCCATTAAAAAATTTATAATATTTTTTTAAAAACAATGAAATAGAAAACGCACGGGTGGGACTTAACCCTAGAACGCACAAGCTTTTTTGGAAACGCAAAGTCACAAGGAGGGCCTCTCAGGCCCACTATATGTTTAATAGGTTTTTCAACACATTTTTGAATAATTATATTAATTTTTGTTCATTAATTTATTTTAAAATTTATAAAAATATATAACTAATCAATATTTTATTCTTAATTTTACGGTTTTTATTTTAAAAACATCTTTTACATATAATTTTTTTAGTACAATGACCACTTCAAATATTTCTTTTACAGCAGACTTGTTATTTTTGTTTTCTGTTTATTTTAGTTGGACACAAATAACATCTTCTTCTTGTAGGTTTTTTAAGATCAAAATTTTATTTTGACATTGAGGGGGTACTTCCTCAATTACCCTTCTAATTGATTTCTGTAGTCCTTGTATCGATCTTATTTTTATGTGATCGCAAATTAATTCCTCGCTCAATTCAACAAAAAATTTTCTTTGGAGGTGTTTTTTTTGGAAATTAAGATGAGATTTGTGTTTTAAATTAAAATAAATGATCATTGATGCAATTGCACATACCGTAATAAAGTTTTCAAAAACGGCCAGCAGCCAATGATTTGTTTTTCTTTTGCAGCTAGGCTATACTACCGTATGAGTGTTTGTCATTTTATCCAAAATATCTACTGCTCCTTTCGATTGATTATAATAAATAATAATTTCTGGTTTTTGGGCATGTTCATAAACAATACCAATATTGTCTGAATGATATATACTCGACAAGAGTAAAATAGACTTGCTTTTTTAGGCACATAAGAGACAAGCGCAAATTTGAGAGTAAATCGAAAAAGTGGTTTTTTTTTTCTAATAGGTAAAAATTCAGCTGGAATACATTTTTTATCTTTTCTAAAGTATCTTTTCCAATAAAAAATGGAGTATTGAAACAGAAATTATGAGTCAGGTGAAAATTTCCGTAAAGAATATAAATATTTTTTTTTTGATCAATATCTTCATTGCTTGAATTTTCATTATTTTCTTCAGTAATGTGATCCTCTATACTGTATTTTATTTTATTTATTTTTTTTTTAAGAATACTGTCTTTATCTTCGATAACATTTAAATCTCCTAGCTCTTTTCATTCTTTAGATATTTTGTTCACAAACAGACCATGTTGCAAAAACAACTTTTTTGAACTCAGGGGACCTCAAAACGTGTGTATCCATCAAAATCTCGACATTGAATTTTTGACATGAATACAATACTTTCTATATAATTACATATATAGTTAAGAGAAAGTAAAAGCATTCTTGAATGTTATCAGAAGATATAATCTCAAAAATATAGAGAAGCTTTGAGATCCGAAAGTCGAGATGAAACTGACAGTTTTCTTGATTTTTTCAAAATTAATAAAGAATTTGACAATATTTATTTTATTATTTAAAAAAGAACATGACAATTTTAAATATTTAAATACATAATACATAATAGGTTGTCATTCAAAGTGTTTTAAATACCCAGAAACCCCAAGGGCCTGGGAGGCCCTCCTTGTGACTTTGTGTTTGTAAAGTGGTTCGAAGAAAAAATAAGGCATAAAAAAAATTTTTTTTTGAAAAACCCTTTAAAAATACCTTTATTATGAATAAATGGAGGAATACTAAAAACTTGAAATTTATAAGAAGCTTTTTCTGAGAGTTATTGAGAAAAAACGGAGTGACCGGGCCTGAAAGGCCCTGGTTTTGCGTTCTAGGGTTAATATTGTCCTTCACTGTACATTATCATTATCATACATGCATTGAGTCCCTTTGTCTAACTCCGGGACCGAAGACAATATTGATAAACCGAAGATGTGAAAATAAATTTCCCTTCCAAAACGTTTTGCTGCTCATCCTTCTTTTCCAATTATACAACTGCACAGCCACTGACTTCATTGGTTTAAAATTATGATTAAATGCCGAATTTAAATTGAAACCGAAAATTAATGAAATGGACAACTTTCGGCAAAGTTTTAGATCATGAAAAACTTAATCTAATTCAAGTGAACATCAGGAAATACTTATTAACAAGTTTACAACATATTTTATGATGTATAACAACTACAACAAGAGAGAGAGAGAGAGAGAGAGAGAGCCAAATGAAGGACGGACGGTCATCTAACATAACATTAAATCCAGATATGCCAGCATGCCCGCATGCATGCATACTTTGTATATTTACTTTCTATAAATTAGCACAACCTTACCTCTCGCCAAGGATAAATAAATTTGTAATCTATTTACGTATATAATTCGCGCTAATGTCCGTCTGTCCGTCTGTTACGCACTATTTGGGCAACTTTCAGTTGGAATTTCGAAACTTTTAAGGATTATAGGAAAATTATTTTTGTCCCGAAATTCCTATAACTTTTTGAGTTATTAATTACTGAATCTACCATTTCTCCCAAAGGAAATGGGGCTGCGCCCCTGGACCCCTTGCTCGCCTTTGGCGAGCAATTGCCTGCCTTCAGCAGCAAGAATTTTGTTAGTTTTTAATATTTTTGTTGCTTTACAAATTTTAAGAAAGAACCTTGAGTCCAAGTGAGGTATTGTCTAGGAAAACAAAAGGGATTTTTTATCCAGATATTGAAGAAATTTGATTATAATTAATTCCCCAGAAATATTTAGAGATTCAGATTATTACTACGTCACTCCCTGGTCCATGTACTATATGTGTACTTAATTTCAAATAGATTCATTGGAAATTGTGGATTTCTAAAGAACATATACATACATACATATACAATACATACATTTTTTCCATTTCATTTTTGTAAATATTGATGTATTCTTTGCAATTATGTATTCTATGAATGTAAACAAATCGTCAAGCACGCACTGGATTGGAATAATAATAATTTTCTTCTCATAATTAAAAAAATCTGGTGTGAGTGATCGCACAGCACACAAGTTTCTATGACCTTTTCTTCTGTCTTCCCGATGAAATACAAGAGTAAAGTGGTCTTCAGAAGATTTCAATGGCAAAATGAGAATATACATTTTAAAGAGCGTCTGAAAAATAGATTTTTGAATTTTAATCAAAATCTTTAGAGCGAATTTTGAGAAAATCGAAAAAACAAACTGAAAAAGTACATCAGTAAAGTACTAGTACTCTTTGAGCGATTTTGATCAAAAGCTTATTTTCACGCCTCAAGAGGATACCGAATTTAAATATAAAATTTCAACCTCGTAGCTCTCTTGGTTATTGAGATATTTTGTTCACACACAGACAGACCATGTCGCGAAAACCACTTTTTTGGATTCAGGGGACCTCAAAACGTGTATATCCGTCAAAATCTCGATAACGAATTTTTGACATGAATCCAATACTTTCTCTCTCTATATATATTAACATACGGTATATACATATATTTTTTTTTTTTTTAACATTCACACTTTTTCTCATTCACACTCACACTCACACACACATTCACACTGTCTTTTCGGCAACTTAGGCCATTTAAGACTTTGACGATAACAGTTGTAATATATATTAATCTAATGTGGGTTGAGGCATTTCTATTTAAGCCATCTGGTATCCAAATGGCTTAAATAAAATCACCGGACTTTACGGTATATATAGATTAGATTAGATTAATCCTTAAGGAATCTAGTAGGCCGGCAATCGACGGGATTCATTCATTCACAAAGAGGGCTCAAAGTTAATAAATCCATTGAATAACTAGAAATTTTTTTTCTCTCTTTCACCCAATGTTTATTTGAAAGAAAAATAAATGCCTGACGTTAACGAGAGTTAAATTCGAAATAGGTCGTTGAAGGAGGCCGCCGCATCAAGCCAACAACTGAAAATGTTGTTTTATTTTTATTTTTGTTCAACGGCAAGCAGCAGGGCAGCAGCAGTCATAAAATGATGATTAAAATAAAATCATGTTTTTTGAATAGAGAATTAATTCTCCAGGGAAATTTATTTTTTCTTTTTTTTTTTTCTGTTTCTATTTCTGTCTGTCTAGTTGGGAGATTTTTTTTTTTTTTTTTTTTTTTTTTTTTTTTTTTTTTTTTTTTTTTAAAAACATTCACACTTTTTTCTCATTCACACTCACACTCACACACACATTCACACAGTCTTTTCGGCAACTTAGGCCATTTAAGACTTTGACGATAACCGTTATTAATAAATATACATATATGGGGTCCAGGCATTCTTATTTAAGCCATTTGGTATCCAATTGGCTTAAATAAAATCATCGGACTGCCTGGGGTCCGAACCCGCGATGTTTGGTATATGAGGTTAGCACGCTAACCTCTACGCCATGCCCCGAGGGCTTTTTTTTTTTTAATAAATAATTTATTTTTTCTGCATCATTTCACGAATAAAAGTTTAAATTTCTCATATTTATATTATTAGTATATAGAAGAAAAACAAGTAATGTTGGTTTCATTATTACTTTTTATTAAAATCAAAGTTGAATGTTGGTTATATTTTTAAAAATCTGGTGGGACTTAACGCACAGCACACAACTTTCTCTTGCCAAAAGGTAAGAGAAAGTTGTGCACCGTGCTTTAACACCAGATTTTTTTGGTTTCCCATACCCTGTTAGTTGCAAATTTGACCACTTCCAATTCATAAGTAAAAAGTAAAAAGTAAATTAATTCAAAATTTCCATAGGCTCTGTGTATTTTAAATGTTGACTGCTTGAAATAAACTCAGGTTAATCTTCAAAATTTTAATCTCATATTATGATATTTTATACATTTCATAAGAATTGGAAATTTTTTTTTAAATGTGTAATAATTTTCAAAGGGGACCCCCTTTTGAATTGAAATTAACATGCAAATCCCCATAGTGATTTAACATTAGCTCTACGGAAGGAAGAGCCGGAAAATGAATTTGAAAAATTGAAGAAGTATTTACTTAAAATTTACATAACCCTATGACTACTCCCTATCTCCTGACGATAGTCCATTAAATTTAGTCCGAAATATTGGTGAAGCCACCTCCTGTCGTGATTTATATATTAATGTTTAATTTAACTCGTCAGGGATGGAGTAACAATTGGATAAGTCAGGGCAGTCCAAATTTAGACCTTAATGAGCTCAACTGAATGAGAAAATAAATATTTAATTTTAAATATATATTTCATTGATTTGTCTAAATTTGGACTGCCCTGACCTGAACGGCTCTAGATTTCAATAAATTAATATGAATATAGAAATACACGTCGACACAAAAAATCTGGTGTGACAAGCACAGAACACAACTTTCGATTACCGAAGGTAAGAGAAAGTTGTGTGCTGTGCGCCAGTCACACCAGATTTTTCTATTTTTGATGGCAATACACATTTTGAAGTCCCCTGATTCCAAAAAAGTGGTTTTCGCGACATGGTCTGTCTGTCTGTCTGGGTTCACTTAAAAGTAGGGTCCGACCGAAACAAGATTTTCAGCCGAAACCGAATATTCGGCCTCAACCTTAGTTTCGGCCGAAACCGTAACCGAAACTTGTATTTCCTATAAATTTTTTTTTTCATTTTACCTTTTTTTTTTTTTTTGAATTTTTTTTCCCTCCCGTGAAAATCATTTTACCTTTTTTTTAGGGAGACTAAAATTTTTTTCTCCCTCCAAGTGCAAATTATTTGACCTTTTTTTTTTTGCATGCGAGTCTCATCGTCCCATCCCATTTTTTCAGACTCTGGTTTCGGCCGGCCGAAAGGTTCGGCCACTTTTTGGCCGAAACCGAAACTACGGCCGAAACCATGATTTTTGGCCGAAACCGAAACCGAATATTCGGTCGGTTCCTACTTAAAAGCATGAAGGAATTGAGCTAGGAGGTTGAAACATCCCTAGGGCCTGAAAATAAGCTTTTAAACAAACAGTACTAGTACTTTACTGATGTAGTTTTTCAGTTTTTTCCCATTTTCGCAAAATTCGCTGCAACGATTTTGATTAAAATTCAAAAATCGATTATTTTTTAGATGCTCTTTAAATTGTATATTCTCATTTTGCAATTGAAATCTTCGGAACTTTACTCTTGTACTTCATAGAGAAGATAGGAGAAATGATTGACATGTTAACAAAATATATATATTTACCAATGTTTATAAATTTTACATTTTGAATTCTAATATATCGGTGGAAACTAAATATATGTCGACACGCAAAATCTGGTGTAACAAGCAGAGAACACAACTTTCTATTACCTTTGATAATAGAAAGTTGTGTTCTGTGCTTGTCACACCAGATTTTGTATGTGTGTGTTCAAAATAAAACAAGAATGAAATGAGCTATAAGTTTGAAATTTTATATTTAAATTAGCTATTTTATTGGGGCGTGAAAATATGCTTTTAAATAAAATCGGACAAAAAATTACTGATGCACTTTTTTAGTTCTTTTCGATTTTCTCAAAATTTGCTTTAATAATTTTGATCAAAATAAATCCATTATTTTTTAGATAGGCTACTCTTTAAAATGTATATTCTCATTTTGCTCTCAAAATTGTTTAACGCGTGCGCACTTTACTCTTGTACAGTTGGCGCCATAAGTGCCTGATGTGCTCGAGAGTGGAGGCTTGAGCTTAGGCATCCAAAATTCTTAGCTGTTGGCAAGGGCGGATACAAGGGGGGGGGGTAAAGAGGGTTATTACCCCCCCCCCCCGAGATTTGAAAAAATACTTTTTTTTCGAAAAAAAAAAAAAAAAAAAAATGTATTTTTCATGTAAAGTTTTAAAAATTAACACTTAAAAATTTGATTTATATTTATATTTTGGCAAACAAGTACAGAATACGCCTTTAAATTACCGAAATTAAGAAAAAATAGTGTGCTCTGCGACCAGTCACTCCAGATTACCCCCGCCCCCCGAGAAACACCTCTGAATCCGCCACTAGCTGTTGGATGTGTTGTCTCAAAAGTTTTTCGCTTTCAGTTGCATTAATAAAAGATGATTTATTAATTTTGATGTCTAACCTCAAGACTTCACTCTCGAGCACATCAGGAACTTATAGCCCCGACTGTACTTCATAAAAAAGAAAATATAATATAGATATATATATATATATATATAGACCTATATATATTGTGCCGTGAACCATCCATCCACCTAGTTTTTTTGACAATTACATTGGTTTCCTATGCAATTTAAAAGTTACTTGATTAAAAATATTAAATTCCAGAATATTAATAATAATTCTTAATTAAATAAAGTAAATAGTTTATTAAATAATAATGTAAAATATCAAATTCTAAATTAGATTAAACTCTCAAATTTATAAATAAAAATAAATATTAAAACAGAGAGAGAGACCAAGGCCAAATCCAAGAGAAGGGGTTATTCGGGTGAGTTCGTGAGAAGGAGAGAGGGTAACGAACCACCAAAAGAAAAAGCCGAAGGGACACTCAACAACGTAACGCCATACCAACAACATCAATTCCGAGAAGAGTGGAGGCAGAATCTATTAATTGAGGTCCAGTCGATCACCTGAAGACGGACCCAATTAGCAACAATCACTGGTCATCACTGGACAACAGAGGACGCTCATTGTCCGGGACGGCAGCGATCGTCGTGACCATCCAAGGGGGCTCCGCCACCGACAAGATAAGTGAACAACAACATCACCCCCCCCCCCCCTCTCTCTCTCTCTCTCTCGAATTAATTAATTAACACTTAAAAACACAAACAACAATGACATTTAATTAAATAATTTTATAATTAATTTCGTGCACAAATATGAACAATGAACTATTTAAGGTAAAATTAAAATTATTATTAAAACTAATTTTAAAAAAATCAAATAAATTAAATAATAAATAATTAAAATTAAAATAATAAAATCTAAAATTAAAAATAATTGATAAAAAAAATAAAATAATTATAAAGATTAGTTGAACGGCTAAAAATCTAATTGAGAACACACACACACAAATACACAAAGAGTTAGGGAGAAAAGTGAATAAAGAATTAAAATAAATAAAATGAAAATAAATAATGTGAATAATGAAAAGTGAAATATGAAGTATAAAAAATAATAAAAATGAATATTAAAATAAATCAAATTGTATAAAAGGACTCAAGAGGAGCGAGAAGGTACAAATACTTACACACACATATTGTGATTCTCAATTCGGAATAATTGTCCGTAAAGCTAATTTAAATAATTAATTTATTAAAATAAATATTAATCAAATAACTAAATGAATTAAAAATAATTAAAAACAAATAAATTAAATAAAATAAAACTTAATAAACTAAAAACAATTATAAAACTTGTAATATGGTCCACCACAGATGTGTCGGCCAAATAAATTGAATAACCATTTTTTTTATAAATGTGTTATTATTAAATGAATTAAGAGTCAATATTTTGGAAAATATAAATCATCCAAATAATTTCTAATTTATATAAAATTTATTAAAGTGAAAAATATTGATGTTAAAATAAAATATAATATAATTTAATTGAAAGAGTGGGGATTGAAGGAGGGAGAGAGGTGGAGGAGAGGGTAGGAAGCCAAGAGAGCATAGACGCCGGAGAGCTCGAGAAAGAAGGGTTGAAGCTGAAGAAGTGCGACAATTTTCTTGTTTTGCCCGACCTCTGTTACACTGGGATGGTCCATTTCATGCTAATCAGCTCATTTTTGTTCATCTTCTGCGGATGCAGCGAACTGGAAGACAGCTAAGTTTCCATCATCTTTCTAATCCCTTCCTCATTGATAGTGCAGTGATAGTAGCTAGCTACTTTTAATAATAGGCCTACGACGTTAATAATACTACTTTGATAATATACTACTAGTAATTAAATTTCAAAAGCGCTAAAAAACTCTAAAAACTATTGAAATATAAAATAATAAATATTTACAAAAATACAACTAGAAACATTTTAAATAATAATTAATGGTGATTGCTAATCAGAAAAGAGATCTCAAGTTAATTAATTTCAACCTAATATAAAATAAGTCCATTTGTATTGGAAAATTATAAAATTTAGTTTTTAAGTTGGTTTGAACCCTACTACTATTACCTTTCATTTTCTTTAAAAAATTTACTTAATTATCATTCAATAAAAAAAAGCCGAAGCAGATAGACTCTATTTTCTACAATAATAAATCTTGACTTATAAAAAATTCATTCAACGCTCTTTTTTTTGCCCCAAATTATCATCAATTAAGTTTTAAGTTCTCTCTTTCAGGGGCCAAGTTTCCTCGATTATCGAGAAGTACGTTTACTTGGGTAATAATAAAAAAAACTATTGCATTACCATTTAAACGTAACATGGCTGGAGGATTGCTGGGATCGGTAAACCCTCACCGGTCAGCATAAATAGATATTTTAATAAAAAATAGTAAAATTTTAAGCCCTAATTAAATTTTCTAAAATTATTTTCTTACCAATGTTCATGTTAAACGACACATGGATGGAAAATTGCTGAGATTTTGTATTCCCCAAAACTTTCAGCAGTCAGAAATCATTAATGCCCTTTGGTAATTAGAGTAATTATTTGCGAATTAAAACCACCAAATTTTTTTTGATTTGCTATTAATGCTTTTATGGGACAACGCGCCGCGAATTTTATAGTTATAATATTAAAATTGTTTTTTTGTGAGTAAAATTGACCGGAGTATAATTAAAGATTAAATCTGATATTCAATTTGAATAAATTAATTTAAAGTAATCAAATAAAATTGTTGGAATAAATATTTGAGAAACTATTTATGATAAAATTTTCTTCACAAAAATTTTAAAAATAAATAATAAAATTTTGTAAAATAAAATTTGCCATTGAAATTAAAATTAGGTCAAAATATTATTTGAATTAAAAATAAAAAAAAAAAAAAAATCATCATTGACCATGTCGGTATCGGGAACTCCAATTAATTATGTAGGACAGGGAGGGCAACCTATATTAGAGAAAGAGGCGCGGGCTTTAACTCTTAACCCCACAAAGGTAAATGTAGAAACGGAATTAAATACAAAAGTTGATCAGTTAAAAAATTTTAATGAAATTATTATGCAAAAACTGGCTGAGAAAATGGAGGCATTTGAGCAGAAATTAGAGGAAAAGTGTAACCTAATGATAGGAAACTTTAACCGAATGGTGGAAAAACTGGATAGGGTGGGTGGCCGAATAACAGGCCAGGAGCAGGCCTTAGTGCAATATAGTGGGGAGGGCACCCAGGAAACTGAAGAGTTGGATAAAAATATTCAAGATGAGGCACAACAAATGAAGTTAGAATTAAAAGGAGCTGATAATAAAATAGAGATAAATTCTAGGTCGAATTGAGCAGAAAGAGATTAATGTAATGGATGCCCAGGAAAAACTAGCAACACAGGAAATTTTTATTCAAAAGATTCCTGTGATAGAAAATACAATTAATTGTTTACCTGATTTAGAAAATAAATTACCCAATTTAGAAAGACATGTAATGAGTTTGGAACAACAAATTCCAGAAGTTGAAAAACAAATAAATAATTTTAATAAAATATCAATTAAATCAAAAGGTAGCCCCGATTATGAACCACCTGCGGTGGCCCTAGGCATAGATAAGGACCCAGAGAAAGTGGCGAAGAGCGTAGAAATAAAATCAAATAAAATAAGCGAAACCGAGGAATTACTAACACTCGAACAAGTTAAAATAAGTTGTGAAAACGTACCAAAATTTGCCGGGTTAAATATGTTTCAGGATATTAATCCTAAACAAGTTTTAATTGCCTTTCAAGGATATTTAAAAAATTACAAGATGTCTCCACAATGGGTGAAAGAGGCATTTGTACGATGTTTAGAGGGGAAGGGCCAAGTATTGGGCACAGTCGCGACTATATTCTACTGAAAATGTCGAAACGTTTCTCCAAGAGTTTGAACGCGAGTTGTGGGGTCCCAATGCCCAGAGCAAATTCATAAACGCTTATATATATCGAATTAAAGGGAATGCGTCAAAAGTTTACAAAAAAAAAAAAAAAAAAAAAAAAAGAAGAAATTTCAATGGTAAAGTTTAAAACAAAGTCCAACAATTTTGTTAGGGTCCGTCATCTTAACTCAGTTTTGAAAGAGAGAAACTAAAAAATATATGTGCCTTAACCTTGACATTCAATTTAAAAAAATAAATAAAATATAAATATTTGAATAAAAAAAAATATTAAAATTAAAATTTTACTATAAGTTTTTTTTATCGTAACGTTGAATGAATTTGTAAATTTACTCGAAAATAGTATGCACTTAAATCTGATTTAAGTAATTTAAAAAATATAATAAAAAATAAAGAATTTGTTGAATAAAAACCCTAAAATGAAAAGTAATGTTTAGGTTCACTTAAAAAAAAAAAAAATCCAAAATATTGACTCAATTTATAATGAATGAACACAATTATTGAAAGTAACGAAAGAGGAAATCCCCATGTATAAGAATTTTTCAATTTCATAATAAACATATTCTTTAGTATATAATATAAATAATCATTAAATAGTTAACTTATTATAATTACTAATCAAAATAATCTTTAGGTATATAAATGTATTGTGTTTATCTTTTATTAAGTATAATGAAATATTGTGTTACTAGTTAAAGTGCTATAATAATCAAATAAAATTATAATCCCCCCCCCCGATATTCTAAATAAGAATAATAAAATCAAATAATTTAAAATTAAAATTGTAATTAAAAAAAAAAATAAAAATTGTATAAAATGCTCAAAACAATTGACATCAAAATAATGTAATTATATAAAGAAATCCATTAAAAAAAAAAATAATAATAAATAAATAAATATACATATAATTTAAAAGTAAATCTTAATTAAAAAGTTAATTTATAAAACAAAAATTTTATGAAGTAGAGTAATTAGTACTGATGAGCCATGGCGGAATGATTCTTACAGGGGGATAAAATTTAAATTTGTTACTGAGGTGAAAAGTTAAGGGTGATGGAAACTTCATAAGTGATGTAAACCATCATTGGCTTAGATTTTAATAAATACAGGGAGAGATTAGATGCTGAGGTTCCACCGTGGAGATGTTACCCAAGTGAAGTAAATATAGGCCAAAGTGCCACCTTTATTCTATAATGGGACATAAGTTCCCCAAGTTTTTCTATAATGGGACATAGGTTCCCCAAGTTTTTCTATTATGGGACATAAGTTCCCCCAATTTATTTTAGTATTAAGGGACAAAGTTTCCCAGGCCAGCGTGCCAAACCATATTTATATAATTTTATTAATAGGGTTGAGTGTCCAGCCAAAGTGCGGCCCACCCACAAATCGTCTAAGTAAGGAAGAAGAATATGATGAAAATGGGAACATCTCTCACATCCAGCAACTGCAGCACTAATTTTGAAGTGAATTTGTTCGGAAGGCCAGATGTAATTACTTGGGGGGAAAAACATTTACTCTCGGCGGCCCACGTTAGTGGCGAAGATATATTGAGACCTCTTAGTGGGAGTAACCTGCTAGAGGGAAGTCAGTGAATTGCTATGCTTCATGAAATTTTGAACAAAAAAAAAAAAAAAATGGATTCCTTTTTATCAGACAGAAGAATGTTCCATGTCTCATGGACCATTTTCTGCCTTAAGTGGGGGGATGTAATATGGTCCACCACAGATGTGTCGGCCAAATAAATTGAATAACCATTTTTTTTATAAATGTGTTATTATTAAATGAATTAAGAGTCAATATTTTGGAAAATATAAATCATCCAAATAATTTCTAATTTATATAAAATTTATTAAAGTGAAAAATATTGATGTTAAAATAAAATATAATATAATTTAATTGAAAGAGTGGGGATTGAAGGAGGGAGAGAGGTGGAGGAGAGGGTAGGAAGCCAAGAGAGCATAGACGCCGGAGAGCTCGAGAAAGAAGGGTTGAAGCTGAAGAAGTGCGACAATTTTCTTGTTTTGCCCGACCTCTGTTACACTGGGATGGTCCATTTCATGCTAATCAGCTCATTTTTGTTCATCTTCTGCGGATGCAGCGAACTGGAAGACAGCTAAGTTTCCATCATCTTTCTAATCCCTTCCTCATTGATAGTGCAGTGATAGTAGCTAGCTACTTTTAATAATAGGCCTACGACGTTAATAATACTACTTTGATAATATACTACTAGTAATTAAATTTCAAAAGCGCTAAAAAACTCTAAAAACTATTGAAATATAAAATAATAAATATTTACAAAAATACAACTAGAAACATTTTAAATAATAATTAATGGTGATTGCTAATCAGAAAAGAGATCTTAAGTTAATTAATTTCAACCTAATATAAAATAAGTCCATTTGTATTGGAAAATTATAAAATTTAGTTTTTAAGTTGGTTTGAACCCTACTACTATTGCCTTTCATTTTCTTTAAAAAAATCTTCTTAATTATATTCAATAAAAAAAAGCCGAAGCAGATAGACTCTATTTTCTAGAATAATAAATCTTGACTTATAAAAAAATTCATTCAACGCTCTTTTTTTTTGCCCCAAATTATCATCAATTAAGTTTAAGTTCTCTCTTTCAGGGGCCAAGTTTCCTCGATTATCGAGAAGTACGTTTACTTGGGTAATAATAAAAAAAACTATTGCATTACCATTTAAACGTTACAAACTAATCAAAACAACAATTAAACAATTAATAATTTTAAGAATAAATATAAACCACCTAATAACAATCAAGTGTATGAAATATAACAAAACTTTATTTAATTAATAACCAATATTTAAGAAAACTGGAATTTAAGAAAACCAAAAACTAAAGATTAATTTAAAAAAATCCGTTAAAAACTATTTAAACTGAATAATCGATGTGAATTAAATTAAAAAAATCATTTACAAATTATTTAAACTGGACAGACAAAAATAATAAATGATCATTTTCTGTGTTAAATCAAATATCGTGTTTTGTTTTGCCCTAAACAAAATTCTCTTTCAGATTATCTTTCACAGGTGATATTGCCAAGGCGACCAATAGATTCTCCGTACCACTAATTAATTAATTACAATTTCCAATCTTTCTTATACTTAGGTTCGAGTTCCACCCTTAAATCTGACTATCCAGCATCCCCTTAAGCTCCGTTCACTCACTGTACCGTGGGGAAAACAAACTGGTGGGTGAACAGTGTACAACACAACAACATACACATACAACAACACATTAAACAAAAAGGAGCACGGTACAATATATATATATTTTTTTTTTTAATTTATAAATTTTAATTCTGCCGAAAACATGTAGACTCAAAAAAACTGGTTTGACAATCATAGAACTTACCTGAGATGTGCCGTGCGACCAGTCACACCAGATTTTTTGAATATTAGTGAATGATTCAGTTGGTAATTGAAGGATGATCAATATCTTATTTCTTCAAATTTTACATGTTTTTTGATTAATTTCCCTGCATTGGCGGGATTAATCACTTTGATTGCTCGAAACATACAATGGACGCCTTACTGGAGGCAAATCAGGTTCCCCCCCCCCCCCCACCTCCCTTCATCCTGCATTGTATTCCTCGACGCTCTTAAGCCCTTTTGGATCACATCCAGCCAGACTTAGCGTTCGTTTCAAAGACCATTCGACCGAAATAGAAAATAAAATGTGGGAAAAAATCCCTACAGCTGTTTTATTCTTATTTTTAGAATGAATCAATCAAAATCAATATATTTGATTGATTATTATTATTTTTTAATGAATGTGTATTGATATCATTAAAAATAAAAAGGAAATTTTAACGAGCTTACGATGAATTTTTATGTTTATTTAAAAGCCAAGGAGCAATTTGAATTCTTCTTTTTAGTTAGTGACATTTCAAAAGGAATACGCTGCACAAAAGAATTTGAGCACAAATGGATGGTTTTAAATAAATTTTTACTTGAAAGCTCCAATTTCTTTCTTGTTTTTTTTTTTAGATCTTACAAGACAATATAAGAAATCTGGTGTGACTTAACGCACAGCAGATTGTTTTGTGTCGAGATATATTTAGTTTCCCATAGCACCTTAGTTTCAAACTTGCGTTTTAAATGTTGACTGCTTGAAATAAAATATTGTTATTTTGCAAAATTTTAATCTCATATTTGGATATTTTATTCACAATAGAGAAATCTAAATAAATACAAAATTTCATAAGAATTGGAAAACATTTTTAAAATGTGTGAAAAGGGGACTCCACCCCCTTTTGAATCGAAATTAACATGCAAATTTTCATATGGGGGTTTAACATTGGCTATAGGGAAGAGCCGGAAAGGGGAAATAAATTTAAAAAAAAAAATTTAGTAGTCCAGGAAGTTATTTATATTTATTATATTTTTCAATGTGTTATAATAGTCCAGGCAGGTATATTTATTTATTAAATTGCTGTCCAATAATTTAAGAAAATTTTAGAGAAAGAAAATTATTATAAAAAATCATTGTGTGTGTAATGTCTGGTTCTTCGTTTTTTGGTTTTATGAAACCACGATGCAAGTGAAACTTTTTTTTCAATGAAGAATAGAAAATTGGCTGTGGTGATGATTGAATAAAGGAACTCTATGAGTAGGGAAGCCAGGGGAAATTTAAACCTTTTATATTATTTCGTCAACATTTCGGGAACGCATCGCTCTAATCTTCAGGACGAATTAATTGTTGAATGATAGATTAATATTTTTATATACACAACGAAAAAAATAACATATATTGTGCATAGTGATTTAATAAATTTTCTAATTTATTCTATGCACAATATATGTTATTTTTTAATTTTTAATTTTTTTTTTTTATTTATTTTATTTATTTATTTTATTTTATTTTTTTGTTTTTTTTTAATTTTAATAAATTTTCTAATTTATTCTATGCACAATATATGTTATTTTTTTCGTTGTGTATATAAAAATATTAATCTATCATTCAACAATTAATTCGTCCTGAAGATGAGAGCGATGCGTTCCCGAAATGTTGACGAAATAATATAAAAGGTTTTTATTTCCGCTGGCTGAAACTTTTTTTCGGGTTTTAGGCATTTAACTGAAAATTTTCCGAAAATTATTCAATTTAGGGTATTAAAATCAAATTATTAATCTTAACTTAATATTAGGGTCCGACCCAAACAAGATTTTCAGCCGAAACCGAATATTCAGCCTCAACCTTAGTTTCGGCCGAAACCGTAACCGAAACCGAAACTTGTATTTCCTATACAAAAATTTATATATTTTTTTTTGAAATTTTTTTCCCCCTCCGTGAAAATTATTTTACCTTTTTTTTTTAGGGAGACAAAAATTTTTTTCTCCTTCAAGTGCAAATCATTTGACCTTTTTTTTTAAGACTCAAGTTTCGGCCGGCCGAAAGTTTCGGCTACTTTTTGACCGAAACCGAAACTACGGCCGAAACTGGCCGAAACCGAATATTCGGTCGGTTCCTACTTAATATAAACTAGTGGTAGTAGCGTCTCGGTATATGACTAAGAGTTGTCCAGATAAATGTTTTTTAATTAATTTTGCACCATAATATAAAAATATGAAATAAAAAATCCAAGTAGAAAATAAATGAATAAAAGGAGAGGAGGTAGAGGGGGGTGGCTTTCTGCAATTATTTACACCCTAGAAAAGCGACATTTTAAATTTTATTAAAATCAAGTGAGAGATTTGTGAACCCCTGATAAGGGAAATTGTATTTTTGAGGCTCTGGTTGTCTAACTTCACGGCTCGATTCTCTAGTGTGGCGGTTAATTTTGAAACTGACTGTATTGTGGTTTTATATTTATATCATGATTCGGCCTCATACTTTGTACCTGATTACTATAAAAGGACGAGATTGTCATTAATTCTGTGAGATCTTTATATTATTACCTTGAATGTTTATTATAATGGAAACTTTTCTCTTGATTATCGATAAAAAAAAAAAAACTGGAGTGTCATTCTAATGAGATCCAATTGGTATCATTAATTGGAATCAGTCACCAAATTTATTAGAAACAACTTAATTTGAAACCAAAATTCCCACCTCCCCCGCTTCTTTCCACGCTATAAATTCCATTATCTTATCTTAATTTATTTTATTAAACAAATCGGATTTTTTTTTACCTCCTTCAACCAATGGGAGCCGGCCATCTTTGTTTATAAACACTGTGTGTTTAAATTTAAATAAATTTAGGAAAAAAAAAATCGATAAAATTTATTTTATACACTTTCTTAGTTTATAATTCAGATGCCAATAATCAGACTGGTTAAATAAATAAATTCATTTTAATAAATAAATAGACTGAATTTATTTATTTATTTTTTCTAATTCTTTTAATACCCTCATTGAGGAGGGGATTTTACTCTTTAAATTAAAATTGATTTTATTATTATTCAAAACCCATCGCCATTAATGAAGATATTAACGTCAAAAAGGAAATCTCTTTTAACGTTAAATTGAAATTTAACAAACATTTATTCATTTTTTTCCCACAGAGATAATAAAGGAGCCTATAATTAATGCAATGATACATTTTAATCAGCTAGATATTTTATTATAATGCCTAAGCGGATGTTGAGAGCGTGTTTTTGTGTGTTTGTTGGTAATTTTGGTTAATAAGATACGAACGGTGTTTTTTTTTTTTTTTTTTTGTTCGCTATTTCCTTTCTATTTAATATTTCTTTCAAGGGGCTAAATCGTGAGTCTTTTGTTCGAAAAAAAAAAAAAAAATTATAATTTTAAATCTCATTTAATAAATAAGAATTCTTTTATTTTGAGGATGTTAAAAAAAATCCTTTGGAATCGATAATTGAGAATTCCGTCTCTTACGGAATTTAAATGATAAATTAGATGTCTATCCATTTGAAACAGATATTATTTTGGAGTCCCGGCCTGTGACATTGTAACCCGGGATCTCCAGCTTATGCATTATCTTTGCACAACATCACTGAAGTTTTATGTGTCCGCTATTAATTTTTTTTTAGTAAAAAGAATGCGTTTAGCTATTAATAGCCGGAGGATGGAGAGGAATAGCCTTTAAGTTTCTTATTGACCGAAACGTCGAAATAAAAGCTCATTACTGTAGAAAGGAATTTATACAAAGCAATTTATAGCTGTGATGTTATATTATTAATAAGAGGGAGAAGAAATTAGAGATGCAGCTAGGTTTTTTTATTTTTTTCATTTAATCAATTCACACAGCTGACGTTTCGGTTCCGCGTGAAGATGGTTCAAACACGGAACCGAAACTTCAGCTGTACGCGAATTGAATAAATGAAGAAAATAAAAACCTGCTGAACCCTCTTATTAATAATAGAAAGGAATTTGTTTTTATTTACATCATCAATACACAATTCATTCAGGTGCCGAACTCATTTTTAAACCCCCCCCCGCCCATATACAAAAATATTTAAAAAAAAAAACCCCGGATATATCTCAGCTTCGAGGGGCGCGGGCCCTCCTCTCAAAAATGAATTTCCGTTATTTTTTTTTATTCCATATTTTTCTTTTCATCCCCCGAGAGGCTCGGGGGAAAATTTTCGGGCCCCCCCTCGGCCCCTCTTATTTACGCCCCTGATTGATATTGGTGGCTATTCTCTGATTTTCTCCATCTTAACTACCTATAATAAACCGAGAATAAATCATTTGGACAGCAATTAGATAAATAAATATACCTGCCTTATAACACATTGATGAATAACTTCCTGGACTACAAAATTTTTTTTTAATTTCTTTTAAAAATATTTTTCCAATTTTTTAGTCTAATAAAATTTAATATATTTTCCTTTTATTAAAAAAAAAACATATTTTCTATTGATATATGAATTTGGCACATAAAGCGCTTTTAATAACTCAAAATATCAAAGGATATAAAAAGAAACAAGTTTCTATATACGTACATATCAGAGGCAAATATGTCAAAAAAAAGTAAAAATCAAGGCCGGGCGTGGCGCCGTCATAAAAAAATGACGATAAATAAAATATTAATTAATAACAAGCCGAAATATCGGCGGTGACAACACCCAAAGAGTTATTTATTTTAGAGAGATGAAATTTGAATATATTTTCAAAATTTAGTAAAAATAAAAAAAAATGCAAGTAGGCAAACAAGTTATGTAAATGAAAAAAAAAAATATCAAAATATTCGATTTTAATATCGTATGAAATAATCAAACGATTTAACGAAACGAGGGAGAGAGGGGGAGGGGGGGGGCTTCTTCCTTTTTATGAATTTGAATAAATTAAGTCTCTCTTCTCTTTTTGTATAGAAAAGAATGAATTTTTTTTGCTTTGTAAGGAAAGAAAAAAAAAGGGAGGCTTAAAAATCTAAATTGAAATAAGGAGGAGAATAAGTTAATAAAAAGGAGAGAGAGAGAGAGAGAGAAATGGAAATTATTTTACCCAAACGAGTTTAGGAAATTTCCCAATAAAATCTTTTTTAATAATTACTTTCCTATACAGCCGCCGCTTCTTTTTTTTCACGTTTATTTTTCAATTATAAAACAATATTTAAAATTGTTCTAAAAAAAAAAACCGAAGTAATTATTATTCTTGCAAGTTTATTTTCCCTTGGAATAGCGACAAAGCTCTCTGATTGATAATACAAAGTAGATGAAAATTGTTTCACAATCCTGCAATTTATATTTTTGAAATATGTAAAAAAAAATGGTGTGACTGGTCGCACAGCACACAACTTACCTTCGGCTTGAGAAAATTGTGTTCTGTGCTTGTTAGAGAAGATTTTTTGTGTCAATGAATTTTATAGCTGCTGGATAATCGTTAATAAATAAATAAAAGAATAGCAGCTAACATTATTTCATTTATTGGCCCTCTAGGCTGACGTTTCGATCTTGGTCAAGACCAATCCCGCAAGCTCTGAGGATGGTCTTGACCAAGACCGAAACGTCAGCTAGAGGATAAATGAAATAATTTTAGCTGTTATTCTTTTATTTACTTATTAACATAGCTTATATTTAGTTTCCGACAGTAATTCCCTATATTAGATAGAATTCAAGGTGTAAATATAAAAACATGAGAAAATATTTATATTTTGTTACCGATCTTTCTTTTGAAGTACAAAAGTAAAGTGTTTTTCACACAATTTTGAGAGCAGAATGCGAATATATATTTTAAAGAACATCTAAAAAATAATATTTAAACTTTCGACCTTTGGTTCTCGTTGAAACATTTTGTAAATTAAAATTAAATATACAAATTAAACTCTAGGGTATTTGTTTCAAAGGTTTGGTAATTTGAATAACCTAGCGTTTAATTTGTATATTTAATTTTAATCTAGCTTGGCCCTGATGATGGTCCTATATGCGACCGAAACGTAAAAATTGAAAAAACGACTAGCTGCCTCGCTCATTTGAGATTTCCTGAACCTTAAATAAATCGTATTATCAGCTATACACCTCAATTAAATTTAAATCTAAAAAATAATTGATTAATGAATTTTAATCAAAATCGCTAGAGCCAATTTTGAGAAAAACGAAAAAAGTACATCAGTAAAATAACTAGTACTTTTGGACCGATTTAGTTCAAAAGCTTCTTGTCACGTCTAAGGGAGGTGCCTAACTTAAATATAAAATTTCAACCTCATCTCATAAATTCGGATGCTTTTATAATAACTGAGAGACCTGAGAAAGGCACAATACGTGATTTTACGAAAAATGGATTTTATTTTTTACAATATGCCTATCTAAAATTCATCTTTTTATAATTCTTTAATAGCTTCTAAAACATAATTTTCAAAAATGTAATTGACGATCCCACCCTCAGTTAGGAAAGTATTTTTGCATAGCTTTTTTTGAAGTCATAATCAGACAGAGAAATTCCCTCTTTATAAACTTTGTTCTTTTCATTCATTCATTCAACATTGCTGTTGTTGTTGTATTTTGGATATTAATTGGGAAATTAATTTTCATAGTAAATGAGTATTTAGTTAGTTTAAAATAATTAGGGATTCATATTTAGGCCAGTCTAATTTTCGTTTGTAATTAGAGAATGATTCAGATTAAAGATAAGTAAGAAATGATAGGGGGGAGGAATGAATGTGTAATTGCCCCATTTAGTGTACTTTCAGAAAGAGAGAGATAAAATATTCTGCATTTTGCACCCTTTTAGGGTTTCTTACTTCCTCTCTCTCACCAGGATCTATTTACATTGAAACCAAATAAAAGTTTGTTTTGTAGCTTTTAGGGGCTTATAATAAAATATCCACTCTGACAAAATAGATTTTTTACTTTTTCTCTTACCTCTATATATATATGCCTATATAATTATTATTATTATTATTATTATTTGAAATTCCTATCGGGATCCCCGTTTATTTACCCGAGGTGCTTACGTGTACGGAGACACACACCTCAAACCCAACCGGCCTCTGGCCGTAGCCATCTACCGGCACCCCGTGAAGTTACATCATTTCCTATCTCTAGCTCCTCCTCCTGCTCTCGTCTCTAGCTAGTGAACTAATCCTTATTTCTGGTTCCAACCGGCTCCTTATATCCAACCTCTTCTATGCTATGGAGGATGTCCTAGTTTGAGGAGGGACTCCCTCAGCACCGGCGTGTAGCCTACTCCTTTCGAAGAATGCATCACTGAAAGGGAATCCTCTTAACGTCCCTTCCACAGGACGGGATGTCACAGCAACTCCCTCTCCTCGTAGAGTTGCCTGAGGGCTATTGTGGAAAGATCCTATATTCCAATCCAGGGCTTGCTTGAGGATTTGTTTACATTAAATAATTAATGCCTATATAAAGAAAGTATTGGATTAATGTCAAAAATTCGACGTCGAAATTTTGATGGATATACACGTTTTGAGGTCCACTGACTCCAAAAAAGTGAACATGGTCTGTCTGTTTACAAAATTACTCATTAATATAGATATACGAGGTTTAAATTTTATATTTAAGTTAGTCATCCCCCTGGGACGTAACAGGAAACTTTTGAATAAGATTTAAACTTTCGACCGTTGGTTCTCGTTGAAACATTTTGTAAATTAAAATTAAATATACAAATTAAACACTAGGTTATTTGTAAACTTGTAAATGTTATTTAAATGTTATTTATAAACTTTTGAACAAAATCAGCAAAAGAATACTAGAGAGTACAAACCAGATTTTTTGATATATTAACTGGATTTCCTGACTTTATTTAAAAAGTGAAAACTTGACAAGATGATTTTATCTATTCTTAGCAAAATACAAATTTCCAGAGATTAATTATCGAAATTTTAGCATGATGAGAGTACTATTACGTGTTTTTTTTATAATTTTTTTTTTTAACACTCCCACTTTTTTCCCATTCACACACACACATACAGTCTTTTCGGCAACTTGGGCTATATAAGACTTGACGATAACCGTTATTTGAATATATATGTATTTGGGGTCCAGGCCTTCTTATTTAAACCATTTGGTATCCAAATGGCTTAAATAAAATCATCGGACTGCCTGGGATCGGAGACTCTTGGTATACAAGGCAGGTGCGCTACAAACTACACCAAGCCCGAGGACAATTATACATTTTAATACATCTTGAATTCTATTTCGGTGGAAACTAAATATACCATGCAGAGAAAGATATTGGACAATATGGCGGCTACCTGCCATAAGGCTCAAATGCCAGGTAGCCGCCATATTGTCCAATATCTTTTCTCTTGATGGTACATCGACACAAATTATCTGATGTGACAATCACAGAACACAACTTTCAACCAAAGGTACAAGAAAGTTATATGCTATGGGAGCAGCACCAGATTTCATTTCATCATTTATATGCTTTATTTAAATTGAAATTTTCTTAATATTTTCCAAACTTTTATATATAAGGTCGATTCAAAAATCTTCACATTTGACAATCCAAGTCATATGACATGGCGCCTATATAAAGATTTTTTTTTTTCCTAGTTGACGCGCATTTTTATTTATTTTTATTATTCCGATTTCTTGTGAACCTCCACCCCCTCCTCCTCCCCAGGGAGAGCAACCAACAACCAACGACGACGTCTCATGCTTTTGACATCTGTCAAAAAACTCCTTGATTGAATAGAAAATTCCGTAATATGATCTTAAAAGAGGAGAGGAGGAGCTTTAAAAAAAAAAAAAAAAAGTATGTAAAACTCGATATGGTAATGGAATGAATAAACGATGTTGTTGTTGTTGCTTGCGAATTCTTTTCAAATTCCAGGAGGCTAGAAACTTTTTGGATTGTTATCAACCCCCCCCCCCCCCACCCTCGGCTCTTCCTTACGTTAAAATATTCCAACTTTGAAAGAGTTAAAGAGCTAGAATTAATTTGTCTTTTTAATTCGGATATTAGATTTTCGGATAATGAACTCTTGGAGAGTTGGCGGCGTCCTACTTTTAACTTTGATTTTAAATTAATTAACGTATCTTGGATTTGTGTGTGTGTGTGTTGGTGTTGGAATGGGGTCGGGGGGGGGAGGGAGGGAAAAATTAGCATCCCCCATTATAATTAAGAAGAAATTTTAATATATGGATTATTTTTTTTGGTCTGCGCCTCTTCATTAATAAATTTAGAAAAATTAAAAATCTATTCTATGTTAATCCCTGAATATATTATACATTTTCTTTTTTGTTAATTTCTTCGCTTCCGATCTCTTTAGGTAACAATTTGAGAGTTGTGTTCTGTGCTTGTCACACTAGTATTTTTGTGTCGACAAATATTTACTGTCCACGGTTATATTAGAATTCAAGATTTTTTTTTTTTTTCAAAAACTAACTTTTTTGGGTAGTCTTCTCCACAACTCGGGTCATTTTTTTTTTTTTTTAAAAAAAACTAAAACTTTTTCTCATTCACACTCACACTCCACATTCACAGAGTCTTTTCGGCAACTTAGGCCATTTAAGACTTTGACGATAACCGTTATTTCATGAATGTATCTATTGGGGGTCCAGGCCATTCTATTTAACCCATCTGGTATCCAAATGGCTTAAATAAAATCATCGGATTGCCTGGGGTCCGTATTTATATTTTGTTACTTGGCAACCTATCTTTTCTGTGAAGTACAAGAGTAAAGTGTGCTTCAAACAATTTTGAGAACAAAATGAAAATATACCTTTGAAAGATATCGAAAAACTAATTGATTTTTGAATTTTAATCAAAAATCGTTGGAGTCAATTTTGATAAAATCGAAAAAAAGTGAACCCTCGACCCTTGGTATAGAAGGCCAGAGAATTCAAAACATGCTTTGTTATGAACGCAATTTCGTTACGTGACATTTCTCCCATGTCACTCTGCATAAGTCGCGTTAAAGAACTTCGTTTCAAATGTATTTATATTTTATTACCATGGCAACCATTTCTCCTATCTTTTCTATGGAGTACAAGAGTAAAGTGGTCTTCAGAAGATTTCAACTGCAAAATGAGAATATACATTTTAAGAGCATCGAAAAAATAATTGATTTTTGAATTTTAATCAAAATAGCTGGTGCAAATTTTGATAAAATCGAAAAAAAGTGCATCAGTAAAGTACTAGTACTTTTTGGCTGATTTTGTTTAAAAGCTTCGTGTCACGTCCCAGGGGAGTGCCTAACTAAAATATACATTTTCAACCTCCTAACTTAATTCCTTGATGCTTTAAACTGAACACCGAAGCCGGAAAAAGTCCTTAAAATATTATAATAAAACCTTCCTTGGACGATTTTTTGATTTCTTTATTTATTAATTTTTTTTAACAGAAAAAGTATAAGATGTATTTTTTATTATTTATCATTTTTGCACTTTTCCAGGATTGTTGAGCGAGATTTCATCTCTACTAATTTTTGTTTAGTGTTGACATTCTCTCGTCCTTTTTTCTCTTATTTAAATGTTACTTCCCTTGTATGTTTTTATTAATAATTTATAATTGACGCATTTTCTCTCAATTTTGATAAAATTTGCATATCAATAATACAATATATTTTTATTTTATATATAAATTCGTCACCTAGAAATAACAACGCTGTCTTTTGCGATTATCATTTTAATGTATTTGTAATAAAAATAAAATTATGTAAATTGGAATGTGTTTATTTTATGGGTGAGAGGAAAAGAGATGTAAATATTTTCCTTATTTTAAAATAGAACCAGCTAGAGATAATTTGCCTATTCAAATACGTATATTCGCTCAATTGAAATAATTAGAGACGGGGTCTAAATGGCCTTCGATGCCGAAAAAAAAAACATAAATAAAATCACATTGAGATCTTATATTAATAAGAGGGTAGAAATGAGAAATGCAGCTAAGGTTATTTCTTTATTCGATTAATTCACACAGCTGACGTTTCGGTTCCGTGTTTGAACCATCCTCAGAGCTGGCGAAAAGTCATTATGAAACTGTCATTCATTTATGTACCTGGTCATCTCATACTGTGCATATATTTATTATATAAGAATTATTCAACAATGTATAAAAAATCCACTATGTCACTTTCATAATGACATTTCGCCAGCTCTGAGGATGGTTCAAACACGGAACCGAAACGTCAGCTGTGTGAATTAATCGAATAAAGAAATAACATTAGCTGCATCTCTCATTTCTACCCTCTTATTAAATTAAATAAAATCCATTAAAAAAAAATTTCTAAACTAATTTATTTGAGATAAGGAACTTGGCCGGTGAGTTTTATTTGTTCAGGTCGAGGGTCCGTTGGCCTTGTGCAGTACGCCTATGTCCCGGAAAGGCTGGAGGTTCTGGGTTCGGTTCCCGGGGGCCATGGGATGTTTGGCCTCACCAATAAACAACACTCACAGTCTTGTTTAATTGTATTTTTTTGTTATATTATATGACTTATTTTAATCCTTTTTAAAAATTTTACTCGTTAAAAAAAAAGCTAAAAGTAATATTTTTTATTGGAGATGGTACAAATTTATTATTACTATTGATAGATAAAAATTCAAAATATAATATTTAATATTGAAATGCAAATTTTATCCAAATACAAGGAAAATGTATGCAGTATAGATTATTAATAAAAATAATTATTTTAAAGCAAAGGGAAGAAAAAAACGATGTTGCGTCAGCTACGCATGACACTCAACAATAAACAAAAAGGTTTATAATAAATCATAGAAAAAAATCATTGTGTGGTTTTATGAAACCACGATGCAAGTGAAACTTTTTTCGGATCGTAGGCGTTTAATTGAAATTTTCAGAAAATTATTCAATTAAGGGTATTAAAATCGCGTTTTTAATCTTAACTTAATAATTGGAAAATGGGAAATCAATAGACGCATGCTAAAAACTGAGAACAATATTTATTTAGTAATTGAAGATTTGAATCATTTTAAATTATTTTAAAAATTATATTTTATCAATTTAAAAATTGAATAATTAAATCTCACAATTATTTTTTATAATTCGTCATATATATTAAATTTCAACTTTCATATTTTTGTCCATGACGTCATGGCTTGTAGCGTCACGGCCTATGAGGTCACGGCTTGTAACGCGACATGCTGATTGAAGAGCCAAAAAATTTGAGAGGATCAAATAAAAGTTTCACTTTAAAAAATAAAATTCTTTTATTAGTTATGTCAATGATTTTGATAGATTAAATTTAAAATCGAGACGAAAATTAAAACAAAAAATTTAATAAATAAATAAACCAGTTTGAACAAGGCTGTTGTTGTCTCCTCTCCTGCCATAATAATATTGATATGATATATTAATATAGCCAAGCATAAGCGTATGCTTAATGTCGTTCGTCTATGGGAAATTGACTAATATATATTTCGATAATCGATTGAAGATAAGGGCATTAAACTTGACCCGAAATGTCTCTCAATAATGGGCGACACATATAAGCATCGAGAGTCAATTTATTGCCACCCCCCCCTCCCCCGCCCCCGCCCCCGTCCTTCACATTTCCTGAATTATATAATATTTAAATTATGCATGGAATTCATTCATTTCCAACTTGTCTAAAACGATCATCAAAAATGTTTATAGGACTTTCACAATTAATATTCGTCTTCTCTGGATGCAAAAGTAGATATCGATCTTTATTATATATCGAAAAACGATAGAATTCATTTTACTTTATGTTAATATAGGTATATAGAGAGAAAGTATTGGGTTCATATCAAATTTTGAATAAAATACACTTTTTATTTAATTTCATTCACACTTCCCAAACAGACTGCTGGCTGTGTATTGATTTGGGAAACAACAATACAAACAAAAATCATATCATAGTAGCAAAAAACTAAAAAAAAAAAAAAAATATCATAGTAGCCATAGCCGACAGAAAAATTACAATACTCACACAAAAAAAAATCTCGTCCAAAGTAATATAAAATAAAATAAAAATATATAGATATAGAAAAATATCACATAATACAAAAATATCACTTACAAAATATCACATTGTTTGAGGAAAAAAATATCATATTATTTGAGAAAAAAATACATAAATATATATATATATACAAATCACAAAAATATCGCTCTATTTGAAAGGGGAAAAAAAATATCACAAAAATTATCACATGATTTGGAAAAAATCACAAGAATATCACATTTGAAAGGGGGGAGGAAAAAAAAAAAAGCATCCTATTAAATAGATATCTAATTATAAAATTAAATAAAATATTACGTCAAAACAAAATAACATCCTCAAAAAATAACTCAATACAAACAAAAAAAAAAAATAATAATAATAATAATACAAAATTTTAAGTAAGGAAGAAAAATAAGAGCGATTGCAGCTAATTTTATTTCGTTTATTAATCGCTTCAAGCCGACGTTTCGGTCACATATACGATCATCATCAGAGCCATTCGACATTTTGTGGAATTTTGATGATGGTCGTATATCTGACCGAAACGTCGGCTTGAAGCGATTAATAAACGAAATAAACTTAGCTGCAATCGCTCTTTTCTTTCTTCTTTTTTTTTTTTTAAACATTCACACTTTTTTCTCATTCACATTCACACTCACCCACACATTTCACACAGTCTTTTCGGCAACTTAGGCTCTTTTCTTTCTTCCTTACTACAAGATCTACTCAGCTAACCACCTCACTCTAATACAAAATTGTAAGGCTACGACTCAAATCACCCTCCATTCATACTCCTATTGGATAGTGACATCATCGTCATGACCGGCGACCACCTCTGTGTATGGTTTTAGAGGATTTTTATAGAAAAGATTCATCTGCCTCGAATTAATACAAATGAAGTCCATAAAGTCCATTCTGTGATCAAAATATTAATTGATTAAATATGAAGTAAATGAGCTATGAGGTTGAATTTTTATATTTAAGTTAGGAGCACCCCTCTGGGATCTGACACGAGGCTTTTGAACAAAATCGGCCAAAAAGTACTAGCACTTTACTGATGTACTTTTTCAGTTTTTTTTTATATTTTTCTCAAAATTCGTTCTAATGAATTTGATTAAAATTCAGAAATCAGTTATGTTTTAGATTCTCTTTAAAATGTATATTCTCATTTAGCTCTCAACATTGTTTGAAGCACACTTTTGTACTTCATAGGAAAGATAAAGAGAAATGGTTTGCATAAATTTACAAACTATTTTGAATTTTAATGTAGGGCGTACTGCCGGAAAATATATGTCGACGGAAACAATCTGGCGTGACAAGCACAGAACACACCTTTCATTTACCGAGGTTAAGAAAAAGTCGTGCAATTAGTCACACCAGATTTTTTATCACCGGGATCACCGTATCCAGAATTTTACCTAAGGCTAACTGGGCAGCTAGTGAATGTATTCAGAGTATCACACAAAGCAACTGATCTTCCCCTGTGCGTGTGTTTAATACAATCCCAATCAATCCGATTGATTTTTCGATAAACACAAACTCTAATTCACTCGCTAATCCAAGAGAAATTGCTAATTTAATTTTTATTCCCCCTTTCATTAGGATATTTGTATTATTTATACGTAAAATTAAATTTTAATCTCCAGCCACCCGCTTTGTCTCTCTCTCTTCATTAATAAATGATGATAGGCTTAAATTAAAATGGCTAAAACAAAAAACAAAAAAGGGGAGTGAAAACATTGAATGAATTCTTAATCCAAAATATTTGATTATTGAGAAGGAGAGAGAGAGAGAGAGAGAGAGAGAGAGAGCAGAACGAAGAAGAAGGGATTTAAATTATTTACCTGGAAATCCCGGAGATTAGCTCTTGAGGAATCAAAGCCAGTGTAATTCAGATTCTGGAAGGTGTTCCAGTTGGGAAGATTAATGAACCTTAATCGTCACCTTTGACCTGGAGAACATAAACATAAAGCCCTTCCGGAAGGACCGATGCGCAAGGCAAGACAACATTCATCTTTAATGTTCTCTCTCTCTCTCTCTTGCGCTGACATTTCCCTCTTGTTTTGTTCTAAATTTCAACTGAAAATACATTTGATTAATTTCGGGATTGCCAAAGTATAACAACAACAAATCCTAGTGGTAGGTGAAGCACGTGGATTTTCTCTTTAAGCTGACAAAAGCTCTGATAAAGGAAAAAGAGAGAAGTAGCTATTGTCATCTCGACATCGTTTATTATTCAATTTTTATATGAAATAAATATAGAGAGAGAAAGTATTACGATCATGTCAAAAATTTGATGTCGAGATTTTGAGTCCAAAAAATGGTTGCCGCAAATTGGTCTGTGAGTGTCCGTCTGTGTATAATATGATTATAACAGAAGGAATTGAGCTACCGGATTGAAATTTTATATTTAAGTTAGATGTACCCTCCCTCCCGGACACTTAAAATAAGGGAGCGTACAAGTATTACGTAACGCAATTGGGGGGAGGGGGGTCTCGTAAAACGTTACCATGCCGTTACAAGGGGGAGGGGTGAACAACGCGTTACGTAACTGGTATTTTAACGACTTTCCGGTATTTTTAGATAAAAATGGCCACGTGAGCGTTACGTAACGTCTAGGGGGGGCGGGTTCAGAAAAATGTTACGGCGCGTTACATGGAGGGGGAGGGGAGGGTCAAAAATCTTCAAAAATTGCGTTACGTAATACTTGAACGCTCCCTAAACTTTGAAAAATCGGCCAAAAAGTATTAGTAGGCTAATTTACTGATGTCCTTTTTTAGTTTTTTTTTAAGGTTTTCTCAAAATTTGCTCCACCGATTTTGTTTAAAATTATTTTTTAGATGCTTTTTAAAATGTATATTCTCTTTTTCCCTTGAAATTTTTTCAAAACCCCTTTTTTTTTTTTTTTTTTTTTTTTTTTTTTAAAAAAAAAATTTTTCCTTTTTTTCTTTCTCCCCCACCCTCTCCCCCCCCCCCTCCTTTCCCTTGTTTTTTTCGCTTTTTAGGTTATTTAAAAATTTTAAATAATATTTTTTATTATAATATTAAAATTTTTGGGGTTCTGGCTTTTTTTTTTAAAATATTTTGTATCTAAATGTCTTTAATAAAATTGGGGGGGGGCGGGGGGGGGGCCGGGGGGGGTGGGGATACGAGGTTAGCACGCTAACCTCTACACCAAACCCCGGGGGCTACTCTTGTACTTCATAGTAAGGCTAGGAGAAATGGTTGCCATGGTAACAAAATATAATGGTTGTTTATAAATTTTAAATTGCCTACGGGCTTGGGCTAGTTGGTAGTGTGCCTATCTCCTAAACCTAATGTCGCGGGTTCGGACCCCATATAACATACATAGTACATGCCGATGATTTTATTTAAGGCGTTTGGATACCAAATGGCTTAAATAAAAATGCCTGGACCCCCAATAGATATTATCTCATATATAACGGTTATCGTCAAAGTCTTAAATGGCCTAAGTTGCCGAAAAGAATGTGTGAATGAGAAAAAAGTGTGAATGTTTAAAAAAAAAAATTATATTCTTTAATTCTAATATACCGAAGGGAACTAAATATATCTCGACACAAAAAATCTGGTGTGCAAGTACAGAACACATCTTTCTCTTACAGAAGGGCAAGAGAAAGTTGTGTGCTGTGCGCCAGTCACACCAGATTCTTATATACGGGCCTATACAGTATATAATGATAATAGTAAACTCTATTCTCTCCTGGACATTTAATGACAGGTGGCATGTACTATGTATGGTATAATTATTAAAAATATGAATATTTTCAATAATATATAATATTTGTTTGCAATCTGTTTTCGGCCACCAAGAAAAACATTAACATCATTTTGTTGTTTCAGGTCTGATCAAGGCTTTCTTGATGGCCGAAAAAGATTGTACATCTGTAAACTAAATATAAACTATACTATTGAAAATTATTCATATTTTTACTTTTAATAATATAACATACATAGTACATGCCACCTGTCATTGAATGTCTAAGAAAGAATAGAGTTTACTATTATAATTATATATATTCTTTGGACTCATCCACCATTTTTCCAAAATTATTTTTGTCTCATGAGACGGTATACGAACCCCAGATCTCTAGCACAGGAACGCTAGCCTAATTAATTAATATTGAGATATTTAAATATATGAAAGTGTTCGCTTTTATATAAAATTTCATTATTTCTTTTGAGTAGATTTCCTTATAGATTGAATCGAACAAATTTTAATTTTAAAATTTTAATTTATAAATAATTCCCTTTGCATCCATTCCCCTCTCTCTCTCTCTATTCTATTAAAATTCTATTTTTTTCCCTTTTTACCTCTTATATAGGCTACGTATAGAAATAGACTATATTTTTTTTTCGTATTCCGGCAGATTTTTATTTATACCACCTTTCAATCATTTTTTTTATCCCACCCACTTCATATTTTTCTTCTTCTATTTTCTTAGTGATTCATTCTTTCTCTACTTCCCTTTCATTTTTTTTTCACCCAGATGTATAAAATAGAAAGAACTTTTGTATTATTACGTATAACAATAAAAGGATGGATAATAAATAATAAAAGGAGATATAAATTAAATCATGTCCCACATAGCTCTTGTTTCATGATTCCGTTAGCGATGAAAATTATTTCATTTATAATTCATTTAATTATATTGCTGAAGTTGGTTTATTTGAGAAAGAAAAACACTAAATTTTCAGTTTAATATTTATTTATTTATTTATTTTTTTGTAAATGACCTATCGGCACTCCTTCAGTGGATTTCACCTCATTCACCAAGTATGCCCCTTACTGAAGAAGATTCCGAAACGTTGTTGAAATACATTTTCTACTATTGTTTCATTTTCTATAAAATACTTTAATAAACACTTGCTATCTCTCGATTCCCACCCACATTTGACAAAAAAAAAAAAAAAAAAAAAAAAAACGTTGATATGATAATGTTCTCTATAGAGGTTTAAATTACATTAGGCCTATCTAAATTTGTATATTTAGAAATTGTTTTATCTTCGAATGATTAATAACATCTGGTTTTCTGAGCTCTTCTTTATTAATAATTATATGTAACTGTATCCTCCGGTTTGATGTCATTTGTCAAGGATATTAATATTAAGGATTGTTTTGGGATTAGATTTAAATTTACTCTAAATAAATAAATAAAAAGGAAAATCAGGAATAAAATATTCTTGTAAAAAAAAAAAAACTTGTATTCATTGAGAAGTGAAACTTGAACTCCGAATTGACATACACGATAGGAAATTGATCAGATCAGTTCAAGTAATATTCGCTATGTCCTCCAGCGGTTGGCCACATTTTATTTTTTTTTATTTATTTATTCACAATTCCCAAAAAGACTGCTATCTATTAATTTGGGAAGCAACAATACAAAAAAAATCACATCGTAGTATACATAAAACAGACAAAATAAAAAATTTATTTTTATTTATTATTTGTCCCCATGACCTCCCGTGATTGGAACAAGCTCCCTGCGTCTATCTTCCCCAAAACCTACAATCTTCAGACTTTCAAGTCTAACCTCAACAGGCATCTTCTCAGTTCCCGCAGTTGAGTTCCCCTTTTATGCTTCTCCTTTTGTTTTTATTTTCTTCCTCGCTGCATGTGACCACTGGTCATTAGAGGTCTTCGGACCTAATGTACCCATTCCAAAAAAAAAAAAAATTTAAGGACTTTGTCGGCATCTATGGCCATTTAGACCTCTTTCCTATTTATTTAAATTGATTGGTAACAAATTCAATTGAAATTAGAGAGCGGAAATCATAATTTCTTTAGATTACTAGTTTTAATAACTTTTTGAATTTCTTCTCGGGGGGGGGGGGGGCCGATCGCTCCCCTTTAATCCGCCCCTGCATTAGAGAAACGTTCCTAAACTTTTCACTCCTTGTTTCATCCCTAGGGAACCACCCAGAGTTCATCTAATATATTAATAATTGAAACAAAACATCTTTCTGGTGTGCCACCTAAAAGTTTTCCGTGCACCATCCAGTGGCAAGCATGCTAATCAAGGTTGCCGACCGCTGAAGTAGATAATTTTTTGATTTATTAAATGGATTTCCTGAGTTTATTTAAAAAGTGAAATCTTTACAAGATGATTTAATCTAATCTTAGCAAAATACCAAAATCCAGAGATTAATTGTCGATATTTTAGCATGATGGTAGCCTGATGGTTAAAGAAAACACAGAAAACTTTAAGACCGACCACGTATGTACAAATGTGCATAAATGTGTTTAGTCTAATCATGTCGTTGATCGATTAATAAATAAATTAGATAAAGATTTTCAATCAAGACACTTCTTGTTTTTTTTTTTTTCTAATCGAATTTTTCGTCGCTCACATCATAAGTTGTCTTAAAAGCCAATAATATCTACATTCTTCAATCCATTAGGGCGGCCCGGGCGGCGCCCTTCAGCCCTCCATGCTTGCCCCGCCCCCTGCTGCTAACACCAGCACGTAAACTGCCATGGCTCCAGCTAATAAATCATTTGCCCTTTCTGTAGTTGTATTAAAGCCAGATGCCTTAGATGCCATCCTAGAGAGTGAGAGTGGGGAGGTTTTGATTTGTAGTTGTAGAAGCCAGCAAATTCATTTCAACTCTCTCTCTCTTATAACAAATTTCTCAATCGAATTTTTCGTTATTATTATATACAAGATAAAAATCCATTATTAATTTTCATATTTATATATTCCGTACGCCTATCTATTTTTATGATGGATCTAATCAATCATTCGTTATTATCAATCCAATTTTAATAAGCAAAAATATTTTTATTCGATATTAGCATTTAATGAAAATACAAATTTTTTGTAGGTAGAATGAGAAATTAAAGAGAGAGTAGCTAAGCGTAATTTCATTTATTTCCCCCTCTGACGTTTCGGTCCTGTCTAGGATCATCTTCAACTAGGGGTGTGATCATCAATATGAATTTCAAAATTTCACATCAATCGTTCGTTTTTCTTCTTTTACATCAAATACATGTATATTTTTTTATATAAAGCAGTAAGTGAAATGTATTTTAATGGCTAAGTCCCCAAATTATATATGTGAACAGTGAATTCACCACCCGAACTCGGTGTGAGTCACATATAATTTTCGGACTTCGCCATTAGTAATACACATCACCTACTGCTTTACATAAAAAAATATACATGTATTTGATGTATAAAAAGGTATAAGAACGATTGATGTGAAATTCATGTTGATTGACCCCACGGAGTGCTCTGAAGATGGTCCTAAACCATAGGGTTAGCTAGAAATTTTTTATGGAGGGTTCAAAACTGGATTTACCCCCCCCCGCAGGGTATCTAATGAAATAAATAAATTTTCAAAGTACGGTATACTTTAAAAATTTGCTAAAGGAAATACGGGACATTTTAAAATTTTGTAAAAGTTAAGATTATTTTATTATAAACTTAAAATTTATATATAGTATTTATAAATCATTTTATGTACCTTGGTGCTGGCCAAATGATTTTTAACCAGAGCCAAAAATTTTAAATAAAATAAATAAATCATTTTGGTTTTTTTATTTTACTTGCCGCGATGCCCGTCTTCGACGATTATTGCTTATGGGAGAAATCATAACGTCTGCTCTAAGTGGGATGAATGAAAAGCTGCACGCACTTTAATTTCTCATTCATATAATCAGGTATATAAAAAAAAAACTTCAAATTAATTTTTGTCTTGATAAATAATCATTTTATCGATAGCATCCACCCATCCAGAGTTTCAATGCTTCTTGATCTTGCTTACCATTGTCAAGGCCTTGCAGCTTGTTATTAGCTAACCCCGACCAAATCGCCCCCTTTGTCGTTGAATGACTTGTTTAAAGGTCATAGCATCTTCCCTCTTATAGTTTCGGAGATAATTTTATCATGCGGTTTTAGAATATCGCATTTAATGGGGGGTAACGGTGCGATTTTCATAATGAAATTATATCTCTGCACCCCTTTGAAAGTTGCTCCTATAAAATAAACATAGGTCTTGTAGTTTCTGAGATGTTTTGTTATGAACAATGGATTGAGAATTATATAGAGAGACTTATTAAATAAATATTAATATTTAAGGTGCGCGTCTCGGGGTGCTGATTTTGCAAGGTTGAGGGCACAATTTTGAAGCTATTGACCTCAATTTTTTTTTTTTAATTAAAGCTATTTAAAATATCTACAACTTATAGAAGCCCTTTTTTTGATTTGATTTTTTTTAGATTAATCGCATTAAATAAAAGATATTTTTAAAAAATTCGCTCTATATCTTATAGATAATTAAATTAGTAATCATTGTGTAAAAAAATAATTAATTTTCCACCCTCAATTAATTAGCTGGGAACTTTAAAATGAAATGGAATAAATCCCATGTATTCCTATGGAAAAAACTAACGCCATCTCTTGCCGCCTCGAGTAACTCGGTAGTCAATCGTGTTCTAACGGCTTTTCGAGACGCGCCCAAAACAATAACCCAAACGCATACATATCGAATTATATATTCACTCCTGAAAAAGAAAAGAAAAAAGTTACATTTTATCAATTTACTTCCGTAGAATACGTTAAAAATAAAATCAAAATTTTCTGACGTGGGCTTTTAAAGATATTTTAACAAGAAAGACAAAAAATCCTGTGTTACTGGTCGCACAGCACAGTTTTGTACTCTGTTTATCACACCAGATTTTTTGTGTTGACATATGATTAGTTTCCGCCGATACATTATAATTCAAGATGTAAAATTTATAAACAAAGAAAAATATTTATATTTTGTTACCATGCCAACCTCTCTTTCCTATGAAGTACAAGAGTAAAGTGTGCTTCAAACAATTTTGAGGACAAAATGAAAATATACCTTTGAAAGATCATCTTAAAAATAATTGATTTTTGAATTTTAATCAAATTCGTTAGAGCGAATTTTGAGAAAATGAAAAAAAAAAAAAAAAAAAAAAAAAAACTGAAAAAGTACATCAGTAAAGTACTAGTACTCTTTGGCCAATTTTGATTAAAAGCTTATTTTCACGCTCCCGAGGGGTGACTAACTTAAATATAAAATTTCAGCCTCATAGCTCAATTCCTTCATGCTTAAAATTGAACCTAGACAGACGATGTCGCGAAAACCACTTTTTTGGATTCAGGGGACCTCAAAACGTGTATATCCATCAAAATATCGACATGAAATTTTTGACATGAATCCAATACTTTGTCTATAAATATTAACATATATAGAAGTAAGAGAAAATAAAAATTCACGAAAATGTTAATTTCAGCTGTAAATAAATCTTGATATATGGAATAAGGCTAGGATTTATTTTATTTATTAAAGGGTTCGTTGATTAGGAGTGGAAATGTTTAAGAAAAACTTAAATGTTTGATAATATTTTATTCTATCTATAAATAAAGTTAGATTATAATAAAAAAGTATTTTTTTATCTTTTAGTAAAAAGGGAATTGTTATTTAGATCTTTTTCTATAGAGAGCACAAACAGGCATCGACTTGGCTCTCAGTTGAGTGCAAGACGTCTTCTCTCGTGTTTGTGTGTAGGTGTTTAATTTAAAGTGAATAATTATTATATACCTGGTAGTGTAACTCACCCCGAATACATCGTTCGGCAACCCCTCTCGGATTATTAAAGGTAATTAATATTCTTTTTATTGAAGGAAAATGATAAAAAAAAATACGAATATTTATTCTTATTAAATTTTTCACATCTTAAAATGACACGTAATTAAATATTCTAGGCGTATAGTGGTGAGAGGTGTGAGTTATTTAACAGCTCCTATTTTTTCAAAGAAAATATGTTACATCTTTATTATTTGTGCACTCAGGATGGAAAATTATTTTGAAACATTTCGGAATGAGGGCTTTGATTGAAGTGAGGGTGAGATAGCAAAACTTTAACTTCACCCTCAAAGGACATCAGAATTAAAAACTTGTAGTTTACTTTATCTGAATGAAATTTAATATTTTTTTTTATTTAGTGATATGATTATTATGAGAATATATATTTTTACTCAGCTTTCTTCGATCGACTTTTTTTTAGTGGAAACATAATCGAAGTTTCGGTCTTGAGGCAAGCCTGAAGATGATCGAAACGTCGCTTTTCTTTTCATTAAAATAAGTTGGCAGAAAAAAACTCCTTTTACTTTTTACTTTCTCTTACCTCTATATACTGTATGTTATTATATAGAGAATGAAAGTATTGGATTCATGTCAAAAATTCGATGTCGAGATTTTGATGGACATACACGTTTTGAGGTCCCCTGAATCCAAAAAAGTGGTTTTCGCGACATGGTCTGTCTGTGGGTGGGTGGGTGTTCAATTTTAAGCAAGAAGGAATTGATCTAAGAGGTTGAAATTTTATATTTAAGTTAGGCACCCACCTGAAGCGTGAAATAAGCTTTTAATCAAAATCGGCCCAAGGGTACTAGTACTATACTTATGTACTTTTTCAGTTTTTTTCGATTTTCTCAAAATTTGCTCCAACGTTTTTTTTTTTTTTTTTTTTTTTAATTCCAAAATCAATTATTTTTTAGATGCTCTTTCAAATGTATATTCTCGTTTTGCCCTCAAAATTGTTTGAAGCACACTTTACTCTTGTGCTTCATAGGAAAGATAGGAGAAATGGTTGCCATGGTAACAAAATATAAATAATAATATTTAATGGCTGGAAATATTTGTAAATAGGATATGGAAATGCAGGCAGCCAAAATGAAAAGCACTCTCGATACTCTGTGAACGTTCAGACGTTTCGGGTAAAATTTATTCACCCATCTTCAGTGAACAGTTCTAGTGAGAGAGAGTTAAGTCTGTACAATGATACATAGATGACATTATTTATTCTATGTATTCTATTTAGATATGATGATATATACAGGTATTAAAAATTTCTAGAACTGGAACTAGAACTAGAACTGTTCACTGAAGATGGGTGAATAAATTTTACCCGAAACGTCTGAACGTTCACAGAGTATCGAGAGTGTTTTTCATTTTGGCTGCCTGCATTTCCATATCCTATTTAAAAATATAAATATTTTCCCATGTTTATAAATTTGACATCTTAAATTCTAATATATTGGCGGAATCTAAGCATATGTCGTTACGAAAAATCCGGTGTGACAAGCACAGAACACAACTTTCGATTACCGAAGGTAAGAGAAAGTTGTGTGCTGTGCGCCAGTCACACCAGATTTCTTTTGTTATAATTTGAACTTATATCTGTAATTTTATTTGCATTTCGTCTTTTTTGAAGTTGTTATTGTTACGACCCACCTGGCCCTCTGCTATTTGAATACTTGATTTGAATAGGCTTTTCTAAAGAGTTTTAGAAATTAAAGAATTCAATCTACAAATTTTTTTTTTTTTATTTTCATTCATCACGTAGCCTATTTTCTTTATTGAGAATTTTTCGAATTTTCTCAAATGTGTTTCTTCAAATAAAAAAATAAAGGTTGTATCTTTATGTAGGCTACTTTAGGACAAGTAATATCCATTATCAATTGGAATACCTACTAGCAGCTAGGCTGTTATTTTTTATTTTATTCGAGGCCTTAAAATTTTGCTATCACCTTTTAACAAGAGAGAGAAAGAGAGATGTAGGATAAATATTAGAATAACGTTTTGTTTAACATTTTACGAAATTATTGAATAATTTTACTAATTGATTTTTTTTTGTTTGTTTCAGGTGAGTTTTTGTCCTTCCATTCAACCCTTCAGTCCCTCGATACATGCAGTAAGTAAGATTTACTATTTTTACTTCCCCATAACTTGTTTTTAATTTTAATTTAATTAATAAAATTCACTCGGGTTACAAATATATTGTTAATACTGATGTGACCACCAAATAACCGATCGATTTAATAGAATGCTCTTTCTCCTTTGCCTTACATAAATGAAATAAATGTTTTACTGCTTGGGCGTTTTCATTTGCTTCCAAATTTATCTCTCATTTTAATGTCACTTTTTTGAACCCCTACTCTTCTTGGGATTCTAGAAGAATAACTGAAATTTTTTAGATATTGACACTCTAAATGACTTTCTCTAAAAATAAAATATAATCAAACTTTTTTTTTTTAAATATTTTCGACATTCTAGGCCATTTAAACGATAGATAAATATTTAGGACTGAGAATTCGGCAGCTAATATGCGAGCCTCTATATTAAAGAAAACTGTAAAATGTTGAAACGTTTCGGCTTTATTCTACGAATGCCAACGTTTCCATTTTACTAATGCAAACGTCGGCTAGAATATAAAGTTTTTTTTTATTAGACCCAGGTGCTGTTTCGGGTAGGCTTCCGTCGCATTCTTCTAATAAAATTTCATTATTATTTAAACGCATATTTCCCTTTTCAATTTGGAGTTTGGGGATATATTATGTTACATATTTCTTTTTCTTAACATATCTTGAGCATTTTGTACATATTGAAACATACACACACAACACATCCCCTTTGTCGTCCGTCTATTGTACTTTCCCTTTATGATTTCCCGCACCTACTTTTGTTGATTCTATGTTGCGTTTTTCGTCTTTCATTCACTGTAAAAAATATTTTTTAATTTTACAAATGTGTAGGAATCAAATTATATAAACAAAAGCATACTAAATTTTGTAAGTCTTTGCAAAAAGCATTTACAAATGTATTGTAATTTTCAAAAACCGTTTTAAAATTAGAGTGCATTTGTGTGGTAATTTTAAAATTTCCAAATTTCTTTCTAAAAAAAAAATACAATTTTTAACAACAATTACTATACAATGTATGCAAAATTACAATACATACTCTATTTTTCGAAGAAAATTATAATTAATTAATTAATTAATTTATTTATTTATTTATTTATTTATTTTTTTTTTGTATAAATATTTGAACGCATAAATTTGCAGATAAATGCATAGTAGTTATCATTTACATCATTACAGTGTATAACAGTGGTTTCCAAACTTTTTGTTACAAGGCCTCTTTTAAAAATATTTAATCTTATGGCGCCTCCCCCCCCCATTTTGTAAAATAATACAAAAACAAACATTTTTTAATGCTAAAAAATATAAATTTAAATTAAGGTGGAGCATATGCAGTCAAAATTATTTCTTTTATAGAGACGTTTCGGCCACTGGTTTAGGCCATCTTCAGAGCCGGAAGTAAGATTAATCGAAATTTTAATTTTCATTCATTCTGAAGATGGCCATTAATTTTGAATTCAGAGCCGGAATGAATGAAAATTAAAATTTTCTTTATTCTTACTTCCCCCTCTGAAGATTGCCTAAACCAGTGGCCGAAACGTCACTATAAAAGAAATAATTTTAATTTTTCAATTTTCATCTTTACAGAAATAATTTTGGCTGTATATGTCTTGGATTTTTTTTTTTTTTTACTCCTTAATAATACTTCCATCCACATAGACATACTGTACGTCACAATAATTTTATATAAAAATATTTTTTTTATTTAAGTTATTCCTATTTATTTGTGTTCAATAAAAGGCTTTTCTCTACTCCAAGGGTCAGAAACGAAATTAATTTATTTTACATAATTTCGCTCCATTTATTAAACAAAATTTTAATAAAATAATTAAAAAAGTTTTCATTTTTTTTTTTTTTTTTTGTTAAATGACTCACTTGTCTTATTTGTTGTCTTTTGTTGTCCGTTGTGTTTTTGTTTTATTTGACATTATTTATTGATATATAATCGAACAAATTAATATTCAAAACAATTTTAATTAAAATTTCACTCTCTCTTTGCTAATCGAAAAACTTCTAGTGCTCTAAAAAAAAAAAAAAAAATAATTTCCACATTAAGCCCTCCAGTTTTTATCCGAACATCTATTACGTATAAATTAATTAAAATTTTAATTGTTCTGTTTTATAATTATAAAGTTTATTTTATTTTAACTAAAATAATTCCAAAAAAAAAAAGATCGCAGGTTTAAGCTTTCCATTTGCATTATTGGACTAGGATTTAGTGTTTGTTAATGATCAAATATTTTTAGTTCAAAATCTTGAAATAGATTTTAATTTCATTTGACATGTTTATTTAAAAAGTGTTTTGTATTTAATAAACATTTTATTAGTATTCAAATGTAACATGGACCAAATTATTATTAAATATCCGATTTGTTAGATGGAATATCAAATCATGTAGGTGATACTATTTTGGAATTATTAGCATATTATATAAATTATCCTTAACTATGATTTAATAATTCTATATTTAGTAAACCTGCAGGTCAATTTGTAGAGTTATTTCAGACTAGGTTACTCAGATGTCAGTGATACAATTTGAATTTTTCTATTACTGTCGTTGGTTGAAATTTCTTTTTACTTTCTCTTAACTAAATATATATAGAGAGAGGGAATGTCAAAAATTCGATGTTGATGGAAATACACGTTATCCACAAAAATGGTCTGTCTGTTCACATTTAAAGCATTGATCTACGAGGTTGAAATTTTATATTTGAGTTAGGGGCCATCCATAAATTACGTCACACGAATTTCAAAACTTTTTAACCCCTCCCCCCGTCCTTGTCACATTTTTAAAAATCCCTCCCCTCTGATGTGACGTCACACATTTTTCAATTTTATCAATAATAGACACCTAATTATGCTAATTATAATAATAATAATAAATAATCGCATAGCGAGAGTGCTAAAGTATTAAAAAATATAGATTGCGTTCGTAAATATTAAAAAAATTTTTGTTCACCTATAAATTTCGCGTTTGGGCATCTCGAATTTTGAAATGTGACGTCACAAGGTTTTTCACCCCCCTGCCCCTTGTCACATAATGTCACATTCTGGTGATACCCTCCCCCCCTTTTTAGGTATGGCGTAATTAATGGATGGCCCCTTAGGTACCCCCCTGGGACTCAACATTGAACAAAGTCGGCCAAAAAGTACAAGTACTTTACTGATGTACTTTTTTCATTTTTTTTTTTTTCGATTTTCTCAAAATTCGCTCCAACGAAATTGATTAAAATTCAAAAATCAATTATTTTTTAGATGCTCTTTAAAATGTATATTCTCACTTTGCCAACAAAATTGTAGAAGCACACTTTACTCTTGTACTACAAAGAAAAAATTGGAAAATCGTTGCCATGGAAACAAAATATAAATATTTTCCCATGTTTATAAATTTCACATCTTACAAATTGCCTACGGGCTTGGTCTAGTTGGTAGCGTGCCTACCTTCTATACCGAATCTCGCGGGTTCTGACCCCAGGCAGTCCGATCATTTTATTTAAGCCCTTTTATATACCTAATAGTTTAAATAGAAATGCCTGGACCCACAATAAATATTTTCATAAAATTACGGTTATCATCAGAGTCTTATGTGGCCTATGTGAGTGTGAGTGTGAATAAGAAAATAGTGTGTGTTGAAAAAAAATACATCTTAAATTTTAATATATCTGCGGAAACTAAATATATCTCGACACGAAAAATCTGGTGTAACAAGCACAGAACACAACCTTCATTTACCCAATGTAAGAGAAAGTTGTGTGCTGTGCGACTAGTCACATCTATTTTTTTTACTCAGGATTCGCAGGGACTTTGCAGCCCGGAGATTAAATAAAAAAAATCTTTTATTTAATTTTTATTTGCCGACGTTTCGGTCGCCAATCACGACCTTCATCAGGGCAAATATTGTCGATATATTATAAGATCGTGTATAATTGGCAATATTTGCCTTGATCAAGGTCGTGATTTTTATTAAGATAAATAAACCTACTGTAGGGGAGAGGGCGGGACATTGGGACACGAGGCACATTGGGACATTCGAATTTTAGCTCTACTAAATGTGCCCATTTTATTATAGAAAATTTTTTTCTTAATAAAATGGGTACTTAATGCACCCTAACGGTCAAAGAGTACAACTCAAACTTTATATTTAGTAGAGATAAAATTCGAATGTCCCAATGTGCCTCGTGTCCCAATGTCCCGCCCTCTCCCCTACGTATCCAAATATTATAACAAAGTTGTATATATCGTATTTAATATGAAGCATCCAAATTAAAAAGAACATACCAGAGAGTTTTACTAAAAATTTATAATTAATAAATTAAACAATCCATCCACATCGAATGGAATTTCATGTATTCAGCCCATCCCCCTGCCCTTTTAGGGAAATAATTATACGAAATAAATTTCATTCTAAAAATAGTTTCTCTTTGCAAATTAAGACTTTACACAGAGAGAGAGAACTTACGTTCAACGTAATTATAGAGACTGACATTCTAGATTGCTCTTTTTAACAAAAAAAAAAAAAAAAATAGAAAGTGATTAAGTTCACTTTTATTATTTTCTTTTTAGAGAGAATGAATGTATTGCATTCATGTTACATTTTGATGGAAATACACGTTTAGAGGCTCCTTGAGTCCAAAAAATTAATCCCCGTCTGTCTGTCTGTTGTCTGCAAGGGCGGATCCAGAGATGTTTCTCGGGGTTGGGGGGGGGGGTGGTTGTAATCTGGTGTGACTAGTCGCACAGCATACAATTTTTTCTTAATTTCGATAATTTAAAGGCGCATTCTGTACTTGTTTGCCAGAATATAAATACAAATCAAATTTTTATTATGAGGATGCGGTACAAATTTTTATTTTTTCAAATCTTGGAGGGGGTAATTACCCCCCTTTATCCCCCCCCTTGTATTCGCCCTTGGTTGTCTGGGTTAAATTTTATATTACGTATGTTTTTGAATAAAATCGGTCAAAGAGTACTAGCACTTTACTGATATATTAATACTTTTTCAATTTTTTTTTTCGCTTTTCACAAAATTTCACTATTTTCATTAAAATTCATAAATCAATTTTTTTTTTTTTTTTTTTAAGATCTCATTAGCCCTCAAAATTGTTTGAAACATACTTTACTTTTGTAGCAAAGCAAATCTTTTACCTTTGATGACCAGTCACACCAGATTTTTTTTTTAAAGATTTCATTCAAAATTCTTTTCACAACTCATTGTTGAAGGAGTAAAAGAGAGAGAAGGTGTTTGACATTTTCTATTAGCTTTTGTTTCGAGTGCCGAGAGAGGGAGAGGGGGAGAAAGAGAGAAGCCAACCGAGGCAGAAGCTTACGATTTAAACCATTAATATTTCACGTCGGTCGGGGGAAATGGGAAATTTATCATCGTTTCGGCGGAATCAATTCAAGAGAATTCCCTTGGTTGGGCTGCAGGTGGCAGTCACCCCCAGGGAACTCCCCCCCCCCCCCCCGGTAAGCTTCTCCTTCTCTTTTCTTATAGTACGGAATACATGATGAATCAAAAATCAATATTTAGTATTCAATTGCGAGTTGGTAAGCGATTATTTATTTAAAAAAAAAAATAATAATAATAATAATAATAAAGAGCCTTCTTCTATGCTTTCTTTTTTACTTTCTTTTACCTATATGTATATGTTAAAATACACATATATAAAGAGAGAAAGTATTCGATTCATGTCAAAAATTCGATATCGAGATTTTGATGAATCTTCACGTTTTGAGGTCGCCTAAATGACTTTTTTCTCATTCACACTCACATTCACAGTCTTTTCGGCAACTCAAGCCATATAAGACATTTACGTTATCCGTTATTAATTAATATACATATATTGGGGGTCCAGGCATTCTTATTTAAGCCATTTGGTACCCAAATGGCTTAAATAAAATCATCGACCTGGGGTCCGAATCTTTTTTATACTTTTGGTATACGAGGTTAGCACGCTAATCCCTTCACCAAGCCCCGAGGGCCACTTTACTCTTGTACTCCATAGAAAAGATAGGAGAAATGGTTGCCATGGTAATAAAATATAAATATTTTCCCATGCTTATAAATTTTACATCTTGAATTCTAATATATCGAAACTAAATAGATGTCGACACAAAAAATCTGGTGTGACAAGTACAGAACACAACTTTCGATTACCGAAGGTAAGAGAAAGTTGTGTGCTGTGCAACCAGTCACACTAGATTTTTTAAATATGAAATTAAATCTAGTGTGATGATTTCAAATATTTGTAAAGGCGGCTACACTCTTAACTGCAAACTTGACAAGCATGCATGTTCAATCTTTTTGTAAATTTTCAGCAATTTTTTTATTAGCTTACAAGGCAATATTTTCAAATATTTCGGAGACCTATCGGCACTCCTTCTTCAGTGGATTTCATCTCTTTCACAACGTACGACCCTTACAATTTAAACGCTTAAAAGCGACTATGTTATTCGTCTAGAAATTATTAATCATTTGATAATGAATGCCAATAACATGGTGGATTCCAAGCGTTTTAATTGTAAGGGTCGTACGTGTTGAATGAGGTGAAGTCCACTGAAGAAGGAGTGCCGATAGGTCTCCGAAATATTTGGAAATATTGCCTTGTAAACTAAAATCATTGTGTGGTTTTATGAAACCACGATGCAAGTGAAACTTTTGTTTCGGATCGTAGGCGTTTAACTGAAAATTTTCAGAAGATTATTCAATTAAGGGTATTCAAATCTTGTTTTTTTTTAATTTTAACTTAATAATTGGAAAATGGGAAATCAATAGACGAATGTTAAAAATCTGGTGTGACTGGCGCACAGCACACAACTTTCTCTTACCTTCGGTAATCGAATGTTGTGTACTGTGCTTGTCACACCAGATTTTTTGTGTCGACATGTATTTAGTTTCCGACAGTACGGTACATTCGATTTTCAAGATGTAAAATTTATAAGTATGACAAAATATTTATATTTTGTTACCATGGCAACCATTTCTCCCATCTTTTCTATGGAGAACAAGAGTAAAGTGGTCTTCAGAAGATTTCAATCGCAAAATGAGAATATACATTTTAAAGAGCATCTAAAAAATAATTGATTTTTGAATTTAAAAAAAAATCGTTGGAGCAAATTTTGAGAAAATCGTAAAAAACTGAAAAAGTACATCAGTAAAGTACTAGTACTCTTTGGCCGATTTTGATTAAAAGCTTATTTTTCCGGTCCCGGGGGGTGTTTAACTTAAATATAAAATTTCAACCTCGTAGCTCAATTCCTTCATGCTTAAAATTGAACACACACACACACACCCACACACCCACACACCCACACACCCACACACACACCCACACACAGACAGACCATGTCGCGAAAACCACTTTTTTGGATTCAGGGGACCTCAAAACGTGAAGATCCATCAAAATCTCGACATCGAATTTTTGACATGAATCCAATACTTTCTCTCTATATATATATTACATATATACATAGGTAAGAGAAAGTAAAAACTGAGAACAATATTTATTTAGCAATTGAAGATTTTAATCATTTTAAATTATTTTAAAAATTATATTTTATCAATTTAAAAATTGAATAATTAAATCTCACAATTATTTTTTTATAATTCGCCATATATATTAAATTTCAACTTTCTTATTTTTGTCGTCACGGCTTGTGACGTCATAACTTGTAGCGTCATGGTTTGTAACGCGACATGCTGATAGAAAAGCGAAAAAAATTGAGAGGATCAAATAAAAGTTTCACTTTAATAAAAAATTGCTGAAAATTTAGCGTTTTCTTTCTCCAACATCGGCAACACCACTTAAGGAGAATCTTTGCTTTATTTCTGATTTGAAGTAGTAACCCCCCCCCCCCCCCCGTTAAGAGGCTTGCTTTTCCAAACATTGTTGGTATATGGGATATAATTTTATTTCTCTTTAATATCTTCTCACTTTCCTTGGATAAAATAAAGTTATTATATATATTTTTTTTAAGCCCAATGTATATTTATTTATTTATTTATTTTCGCTGAATGAGCATGATTATAATCTAAAATCCCCACTTTTATCGTCAAGCGGTTAATTTGGTTGCCTATAAACAAATCTGCAGGCTCATGCTTATTTTTATTATATTTCTCAATCTCCTACCTCTTCTTTATTTAATGAAGATAATAAGTTTTTTTTTTATCCTAGGGAAAAAGATTTATTTTTACCGTTATTTAGATTAGAAAAATGTACTTATCTTTATCCGGTTATTTATTTTATTTTTTTTTTTTTTGCGCTCTCCTCTAACGGTTCAATTTATAACTAATTATATATGCAACACCTAAACAAATTTATGTTTTTCCTAGTATTCGTAATAAGTAATTCTGTTTTTCCAAAAAATGTCTGTCTGTCCCTTGTTATTGCGCACTAATTATTCTCTTTTGAGTTTTTTTTTCTATCTCTCATTAAATTAAAGCCTATCAAGGGTCTTCCACTCAACATTTAATCAATTCTGATTACTTCAGTTTCGATCAAATTAATGTTTATTAAAAAAAAAAACCCAAACACTTATGCAAAATTTGTACTTTTTAAATAAAATTGCTTCTCCAGGGTTTTTTTTTTTTTTTTTGTTTTCTTTGAATATTTATTCAACTCTAGAAAAAAAAAGTTTTTTTGTTGATTGTTTTTTAAGATTTTTTTTTTATTTATTCAGGTTGAGATTATTTTTAGAGAAACGCAAAAAAAAAAAGAAATTTATTTATTTATTCAACATGTTTCGGTTTTATTTGACGTCATAAGTGGGTTTAATATTAAATAATCATTTTTGTTTAATAAAATTGTTTGTTATTTCTCTTTTATACAAATTTTTTTTCAACTGCAAAGTTAGATTATTTCTTAAGATTTTTATTCGTTCTAAGTTTCAATTAAATTTAGAAACCTTAGGCGCTAGTTGAAACATTATAATAGATAAAATTATAAAAACACTTGGTAATTGTTTCAAATTAATTGTTTCAAATTAAATTTATTTATATAAATACTAAATTTCGACACTTAACGTGTCATCTTCACAAGTGATTACATATTGAGAAAATTACATTTTAACATTTTTGTTAAAAATGTTAAAATGTAATTAATTTTCTCAGTATGTAGGTCTAATCAGTTCTGAAGATGAAACGTTAAGTGTAACAGTGGCGTAGCGAGGGGGGGAGCAAGGGGGTCATGATGCCCCGGGCGCTACTCAAAAAGGGGCGCCAAATGGTCCTCAAAACAAAAAATTGCTGGATAATTTTTATTTTTATTAAAATTAATTTCTGGAAAATATATTTTAAATTTAGAGCAGTGTAATATAATAATTTTGTATATTTTACATATAATATTATATGGTTTTCGAATGTGGGGGGGGCGCTAAAAAGTTATTGTGCCCCGGGCGCGGGTTAAGCTCGCTACGCCACTGAAGTATAAAAAAAAAGGGTAATGAACATTTCTCTTTGAGAGGGCCCAAGGATATATGTATTTATATTAAAATATTTTTTTGTATCGAGGAGGGGGATATTTCAAAATGAGTTCGCTCCCCCCCCCCCCCCCATCCGAAAAATTTAATATTTATATGAATAAATTTAATTTGAAACAATTTCCAAGTGTTTTTATAATTTTACCTATTAAAATCAGAAGATATATTAATAATTGACATTTATCTGATCCTGAAAGATTGCTTCTAACAAGATCGAAACGTCGACCTCAGTAATATCTAACGAAATAATATTTGATTGCCTCTTTCAAGACAAGTTGACTTATTTTTAAAAACTTGACAGCATTAATTACTATATTGTGATATTTTTCATAGATTCTTCAATATATCAAAAAATCCTCAACTCCAGATCAACTTAAATTTCCTTGATAGAAGATCCGATATAGGATTATATAAATGTGGATTGAGACTAGCTCTTGAAAACAAATAAAGAAAAAATGTATTTAAATTCTTCAAAAAATCACCATTTCTTGGAGTAGTGACAAGGCTGTTGTTTAGTAATGCATGGATGACTAGTTTTCTTCTCATCCTGAGTAATCAAAATTAACGATGAAAAAGGAAGAATTGAAGACAAAAGGAGTGCATATCGGCATATAAACGTCATCAGGACCAAAAAATGAAATAACATAATTACGGAAAATCATTGTGTGGTTTTATGAAACCACGATGCAAGTGAAACTTTTGTTTCGGATCGTAGGCGTTAAACTGAAAATTCTCAGAAAATTTATTCAATTAAGGGAATTAAAATCGCGTTTTTAATCTTAACTTAATAATTGGAAAATGGTAAATCAATAGACGCATGTTAAAAACTGAGAACAATATTTATTTAGTAATTGAAGATTTGAATCATTTTAAATTATTTTAAAAATTATATTTTATCAATTTAAAAATTGAATAATTAAATCTCACAATTATTTTTTTTATAATTCGTCATATATATTAAATTTCAACTTTCCTATTTTTATCGTCATGGCTTGTAGCGTCACGGTTTGTAACGCGACATGCTGATAGAAGGGCGAAAAAATTTGAGGCCATCAAATAAAAGTTCCACTCTAAAAAAAGCTTTTTATTATTTTATATCGACTTATACTGAAACATGAACATTTAAACAAAGAATTTAAAACAAAAACTCACTAAGATTTAAAAAATGTTTTATTATTTATTTGAATCATTAAAAACCAATATTTTATCCCTTTAAGAAATAAGGAAAAAAAAAACAAGAAAGGGTAGATTTTATCATTCCACTATAATTTATGGTCAATGGCCTGACTGACAATTATTTATTTGAATATCTTTTTTTGGGTTAGATTTCTTTTTTAACTAGGAAATCGTCGATCGATCGATCGTGAATGGATGGATGGACGCGACGGACGTTCCTTGTATTTAGTTGGTGGCCGCCGTCGAATGTTTTAATTATTAAATATTTCATTATTATTTTTAATTGGCTGGTGACACACACACAACTAGAGGAAATAAATAAATAAATAAGCCGCATCCATTCAATGTAAATGCACGCGCTTTTTTTTTTCTAACATTCCTAAACTAAAAAGTCATTTTCGTTCAGATTGACTGAATGTTGTGCATCTCTCTCTCTCTCGCACTGTAACACAGAACAACGACATTTGATTTTTTTTTTTTTTATTTATTTAATTAAATTTTATTTTGGATGAAATCTGTAAAAACTTGTTTTATGAAATGAATCAGTTGACAATGCAAAAAAAAAAAAAAAAAAAGATTCTTAATGAATGAAGTGAAAAAAAAAATACCTATTCGTTAAAAAAGTTGCAAATTATAACTTGTTTTCTATTTTTTTTTTTTTTTTTTTTTTACTCATTAAAAGAGTAGAATGATTGGGATTGGTAGAAAATTAAAGTAGAATATTTGAGAAAAATATATATTTTTATTTTTTATTTTTTTTGAAATTAAATTTTATATAGTAAATCCTGTATATAAATATTTATTAAAATAAAATTTTTTTTTTTTTTTTTTAAGTCATTTCGGCTGCTGAGGCCATTTGACTTTATACATTTATTATGAAAATATATTAAATACAATGTATCGATGGCTTCCGGCGGGCGTTCAACGGTCTTGTTTTTCGGAGGTCACCTATCCCGATTTTCAGCACCGCTTGGCGTTGCTTAACAACGCTGATCTTGGTGGCTGTTGTTCATTCTTCTTGCCAGGCCCACCGGCTATTAAAATAAAAATTCTTAGTCATATACTGGAGAAATAACATGTTCAAACATACAATTATTAATTATTAACTCAAATGGCGGAAAAATTGGGCACGGCCGGGAGTCGAACCAGGATTTCGATTAAAACCCTACATAGCTATCAATTTGTAAGGGCTTTAGGAAAATGGGAATTAAACCCCAAAACCACAAAAATAAAGCGCCCCTTTTCGGGACTCTCTTTTTTCTGGGTTGGGGCCCCTCTTCTTTTTTTTATTGGGAGGAGAATATTTTTTTTCTTTTTGGGGATATTACAAATTTTGATTTTTTATTAGTTGGGGGAGTTTGGGGTTTGAATATGGGGGGGGGGGGTTAGTAATGATTGTGCCTAAAGTCTTAATATTCTTAACCTTTTTGAAATTAAATGTTAAGAGACGGGAACGCATTTTTGTTACGTTACATTTTCTCCTATTTCCCCCTGGTAAAATTAAAAATTAAAATAATTTTATTTTTTTAGCAAATTTTACTTGCGTTTGTTCGGTCAACAATGTGTCCATCCGTAACTGGTGAAATTCGAGTGCATTTATTTTAAAATATCAAAAAACAAAAAAACCGTTTTGTTTCTTGGCATGATATATTTTAATTTTATAAGAATTTGAGTAAATTATATATTTTAATTTTTTGATATTGTGAGAAAACGATCCTAATAAATAAATTGATAAGATAATTTATTGACAGCCACCGCTGCTTGCTTGCTGTTGAACAACAAGTTGAACGGCCGCCGGAAATCATCGATACAATGTAAAATTCAAAGTCAAAATGGCGTGACTTAAAATTGAGATAGAAAAAAAAATTAAATGACATGCCAAGAAACACCGTGTCGATTTTAATTTATTTTAAAATAAAAAGAACCACCCTGGAATTTGAAGGCTTAAGGAAGAAGGTCACTTGACCGAAACTATCATTATAACGAGTGAATAAAAATTTTTGAAAAAAAAAAAAAAAATTAAAAAAATGTGTGTAAATAGAGATAAGCTCGTAGCCTCTAAATTAAAATCCAAATATTTCGGAAACTCAGTCTTCTTTCTATAGTAGACATCCACCTCACCGTATGTCGCCAAGTTTAGAACTTCTAAAATCTTATGCACCTCTCAAAAACTTAATTCAGAAACGGAAGAGAAAGCAAACGTAAAACATAAAATAGAGTCGAATGCACCAAATTCAAATATGAAAAAAATGAAATTATCTTTTTCTGAAGCTGAATATCTCAATTTTTAAGTATCTAAATACAAAATACTCGATACAATGATTTTGTGTATCTAGATACTTGTATTTTAGATACAAAAGTATCTTAGATACTTGCAAGGGCGGATCCAGAGGTGTTTTTCGGGGGGGGGGGGGGGTAATCTGGTGTGACTCGTCGCACAGCACCAGGGGCGAATATAGAAATTTTTTCGGGGGGGGGGGGCTGTTCTTAAAAATTTTTCGACGAAAAATTTTGTTTTTCGCGGAACCAAAATTTTGATTTTGCGTAACCAAACATTTTTTCATGTGCCGTTCGCGGAACCAAAAAAATTTTTCCCGCCCGTAAAAATAGACTATTTTACCTTTTTATTTTAGAGAGGCAAAATTTTTTCCACCCGCGGAACCAAAAATTTTTACATGTGCCGTTCGTGGAACCAAAAATTGCAAAAAATTTTTGCCGTCCGTAAAAATATTTTACCTTTTTTTTTTTTTTTGCGAGGCAAAATCTTTAATTTTTTCCACCCGTGGAACCAAAAATAGGTATTTTTTCAAATCTCGGGGGGGGGGGTAATTACCCCCTTTACCCCCCCCCCCCCCTTGTATTCGCCCTTGGATACTTGTATCTGGATGTTGCACAACTCTGATTATCGTTGCTAAAAAATTTTTTAGGAGGGTAGTTTAAACCATTTACTAATCGATTAACCCCCCCCCCCCCCTTCTCCCAAATGAATAAATTTCTATATATATAATAGCGGAGTGTCTGTCTGTCTGTCTGTGACGCTCTGTTTGGCCAATTCCATGTGGAACATTTTGAAATGAAATTTTGCAGTCTGATAGAGGACGTTATGGGGAGTCCAGGAAAAATATTCGGGTCAGCATATTCTCAAAAAGGGAAGCGCAGAAAATTGTCCAATGGAAAGCACTGAGTTTTGTTTTGCCTTATGAAAAATTAAAACCAAATAAGAAAAATCTGGTGTGACTGGTGGTCGCACTGCACACAACTTTCTCTTACCTTCGAAAGTTGCATTCTGTGCTTGTCACACCAGATTTTTTTGTAACGACATATATTTATTTTCTGATAGTACGGCACATTTTTTTTATTTATTTTAAAACACTCACATTTTTTTCTCATTCACACTCACATTCATACAGTATTTTCGGCAACTTAGGCCATTTAAGACTTTTAACGATACTCGTATGTTTAAATATATCTATTAGGGGTCCAGGCATTTCTATTTAAGCCCTTTGGTATCCAAATGGTTTAAATAAAATCATCGAACTTCCTGGGGTCCGAACCCCTCGACTTTTGGTATACGAGGTTAGCACGCTAACCCCTACACCAAGCCCCGAGGGCTACGACACATTTGAGTCATTTCATTTCAAATCAACACAGCTCCCAACCCGACCATCTCCGATTTTGATGAAATTTGGTGTATTCATTGTACATGATGAGAGAAAGAAAATGCCAAATTACAGAACTGTAGCACAAGTAGAACAAAAGTTATAGCCCCCAAAATTTGAAAAATTTCGGAAAATTTCAAATCTTTGCAGACAAAAACGACTGTAACTTCTGTTCTAATAAAGATAGAACTATGAAATAAGTATTTTTGGAAAGGTCTTGAAACAAGCTTTAAAATGATTACAACATGATCACATTCCAACAATGATAATAATTAAGGTCATTGACTTTAACCTTTGACCTTGAATATCTCAAAACATGTCACCTCCAAAATTGATGAAAAAAATATATATGCTTCCTCATTTTATGATAAACAACATATTAAAATTTCATTTTGGGACCACATTGGGATTAGGAGATAAAAATTCATATGTAAAGCTATCTGATGCAAAAATGCACTACAAAGCATATGTTGAGTGCAAAAGAATTGCATAAAATATTAACCAATCACAGTTAAGCTGAAAATCTGAATAGGTCATAGGCGTCGGACGTGGGGGGACATGGGGGCAGCAAACACCCCCCTCCCGGGATTATCCAAGGGAGGAAGCCAAAATTTTATTTATCCGGTAGTTGGTTAGCCTATATTATACAGGGCAACAAAAAAAGACCTTTTTTTTGTTGGCTGAGAATTTGAATCTATTTCTGGGTATTTGGGTCGCGCTGATTCCAAAAATGCCATCAGTTTTGCCCCATCACGTCAGATTTTAGAGCTATAGAGAAAACAAAATTTTAATAGAAAATGTGCTCTAAAGCCGCTCTAATTTTATATTACCTGTTTTTTTTTAAGGCGACACCCTTTAAAAATATGCAGATAGTTATAATACATATAAATTGGAAGTTTCAGCCGAATCGGAGGTCATTTAGACGCGCCTCAAACGGCTAAAAGTTTAGAAAAATCGAAATTTTTCAGTTTTTTTGCTTTGGTCACCCCTAATACAATTTTGGGTATCCCTGAATGAAAAAAACATATAATTACGATATTCTATAGTTCTTTAGCTTTCTAAAAATTATTCATTCGTAAAAATCTGTTAATTATTAAGGAAATTATGAACAAAAACGTTCATTTGAACAAAGTTCATTTTTTCCGACCAGTGAGTGTACTTGTGTTTTTTCTTTGCTGACGTTTTTGTTCATAATTTCCTCAATGACCTATTCAGATTTTCAGCTTAACTGTGATTGGTTAATATTTTATGCAATTCTTTTGCACTCAACATATGCTTTGTAGTGCATTTTTGCATCAGATAGCTTTACATATGAATTTTTATCTCCTAATCCCAATGTGGTCCCAAAATGAAATTTTAATATGTTGTTTATCATAAAATGAGGAAGCATATATATTTTTTTCATCAATTTTGGAGGTGACATGTTTTGAGATATTCAAGGTCAAAGGTTAAAGTCAATGACCTTAATTATTTTCATTGTTGGAATGTGATCATGTTGTACATCATTTTAAAGCTTGTTTCAAGACCTTTCCAAAAATACTTGGTTCATAGTTCTATCTTTATTAGAACAGAAGTTACAGCCGTTTTTGTCTGCAAAGATTTTGAAATTTTCCGAAATTTTTCAAATTTTGGGGGGCTATAACTTTTGTTCTACTTGTGCTACAATTCTGTAATTTGGCATTTTTCATTCTCTCATCATGTACAATGAATACACCAAATTTCATCAAAATCGGAGATGGTCGGGTTGAAAATGGTACTTTTCTGTGTTGATTTGAAATGAAATGACTCATTTGAATTCAAGATGTAAAATTTATAAACATTGAGAGCAAAATTACAGGCCAGGGGGTGCCGCAGGCTAGCTTAAAATATATTTAGGTAATCACCGTATTTCTATAAAACAAAGTAAAGTTTTGTGCATTTTTACTTTCTCTTACCTCTATATATGTTAATATATATAGAGAGAAAGTATTGGATTCAAGTCAAAAATTCGATGTCGAGATTTTGATGAATATACATGTTTTTTTGAGGTCCTCTGAATCCAAAAAAGTGGTTTTCGCGACATGGTCTGTATGTGTGTCTGTCTGTCTGTTTGTGAACAAAATATCGCAAGACCGAAAAGAGCTAGGAGGTTGAAATTTTATATTTAAGTTAAACACCCCCCGGGACCGGAAAAATAAACTTTTAATCAAAATCGGCCAAAGAGTACTAGTACTTTACTGATGTAGTTTTTCAATTTTTTTCGATTTTCTCAAAATTCGCTCCAACGATTTTTTTTAAATTCAAAAATCAATTATTTTTTAGATTCTCTATAAAATGTATATTCTCATTTTGTGATTGAAATCTTCTGAAGACCACTTTACTCTTGTACTCCATAGAAAAGATAGGAGAAATGGTTGCCATGGTAAAAAAATATAAATATTTTCCCACGTTTATAAATTTTACATCTTGAATTCAATTGTACCCTACTGTCGGAAACTAAATACATGTCGACACAAAAAATCTGGTGTGACAAGCACAGAACACAACTTTCGATTACCGAAGGTAAGAGAAAGTTGTGTGCTGTGCAACCAGTCACACCAGATTTTTTTTCTTATTGTAATTAATGAAAATGAATAGACTGGTAATTAAAATTTTATTTTTATGATTTAAAAAGCGATTGAAAGGAAACATGCGTGAATTCTAATGAATGAATGAATAATGGCCAAAAAAAAAAAAAAAAAATTATAGCCTCAACTCTTGTTAACAATTTAACAAATTACTTAATATTTCATATTTCAATTAATATTAGCAAATTTTCTCTTTTAAATTTTAAATTCACCTTAGAGAGAGAGAATAACGAAAGTTGAGTAGAGAGAAGCCAATAAATTCACTCAAGTTCTTCTCTTCCTTGAGTTGCTCGCTAGTTATAAATATTTTTTATGGACTTTTTCTTGGTCGCCATTTTTCTCCTGTTAGTTTTTTTTTTTAACTTAAATGATGAAAGACCTGCGAAGAGCAATTGTCTAAGTTAAATAGAAATAAATTTACGGGTTTTTTTTCTTTTTTTCTCCCTTATTTATTATTTACGATATCATTCTGATTGAACTCGTAAATTTTGTTATGATCTATGAAAGTTGGTTCGATTCCTTTTTCTTTCAATTGGAATTATTTCACTTAAAAGACTCTTTAACATCTCTTCTCTGATTTAATATCATTTCTATTAAATAAATCCCCCGTTTTTTTTTTTTCTTAAAATGGCAGTTCTTAAAGTCAGTCAAAAGGCTGTCGTTAAATTGTTATAGTTTCCTTCCTTTGATTGTTTTCAGATACGAATTCTTTTATTCTTGGAGTGAAAAAGAGGAATAAATTTCGATTAAATTCCTAAATAGAATATTAATTTAAATGAATACTTGAAGGGAATTGCCCAAAGTGCCACGTTCAATTAGAATAGCACTCGAAATTGTGAAGAAAATTCAAAAGAAATTTGAGAAGGTGGAATTGAGAGATTATAGACTTCATTATTGGGTTCGTATCAATAATACACTATTAAAAATTTTCAAGCAATATTCATACACAAGTCTTCTTTGAGAACAATTTTATTTGTCACGCATTATATATTTTATGTACAAGTTAAATCTGTATGTATAAATACAAATTAAACTGGACAACTCTGAGACTCGTTGCCTATGCATTGAGTTTTACACTCTCTGAGGGATTGATGGCGATATAAAATATAGCCGAAACGTTTCCAAATTTTGAGAGTTTTATTTACGCAGAAGCTCCTCTCTCCATTTATATATTTGTTGTTCACTATCGCGGCTCTAGAGTGGGTCACACACCTCAACTGACATGTTGCGGTTACTTTGATGGGAATAATTCTTAGGTGGGTTCCCGTTTCCTCCCTCAGGAGGAGGCACCTTACAAATGGTTGAAGGAGGATTTGAGTTGTTTTCAACTCAGGATTAGAAGCTTAGCTGCTTTTTCCTCTCGAAAAAAGGATATAAATATAGGCCTCTGAAGCGAATTAATTGTAGATGGCCATAAGGAATTTTCTAAGGACTATCGGCCAAAATTTAAACAACTTTTCGTATTATCAGTTTATTTGTAAATATTTCAATCCCAGTGAAATGGAATCATCCTCAGTTTTGCAAAACATCTGTCAAATCTAGAACACTGTGCGAAGATCTCCTTAGAAATCAAATTGAATATCGGCCTCTTTGATCTTTTACTGTCAAAAACCTCCTAACTGCATTAAAATTAGATGGGGAGAGCTCAACATCTAATTACGAAACGTTGTGGGTCCTTTACTAGATAAAATTCTCTTTTAGAACTGTCGAACTAGTTCGTAATAAAAAGTGATTTTTTTTTGTCAAATTGCCTATTCATCTAATAATGTCATTTCGGAGACTCATTGTCAGATCATATGAAAACGTACGTAAATGGCCACCTCGAGCTAATACTAGTATTTATTTATTCCGATTTGAGTGGTCAGGTTTTTCTTCTCATCCACCATTTTTTCTTTTGTCCCATGGAAGAAGAAAGACTACCATGTAGAATAGATAGAATAGAAGGAATAATAAGTTGAAGAAGCAGCTTAAGATCAATGTAGCAAGAGTACAGTGAGGGACAATATTAAGTCCCACCCATGCGTTTTCTACTTGTGATTATTTCATTGTTTTTATAAAAGAAAATGAAAATCTTTATTGGAAATTTTCTAGGTTTGAACCATGAAAGTTTCTATTGAAAAATATAAAAAAAAAACAATGAAATAATCACAAGTAGAAAACGCATGGGTGGGACTTAATGTTAATGTTGACCCTCACTGTACTCTTGCTACATTGATCTTAGGCTGCTTCTTGAACTTATTATTCCTTCTATTCTATCATACATGATTAAATAACTTTTAACAATTATTTAATTAATTGATAGCCATTATAATAAAAATATATTTTCTCGCTCGTGTTGGTACTGAATCATGAACAAAGAACTTTAGAACAAAAGGCATCATTTTTTTAAAAGAAAGTGAAATCAATACCTTTGAAAATTAACATAGCTATTCTGATTTCAATGATTTCTTTTTCAATATTTAATCGGCAAAGTGAATTCTTTAGGTTATTTGTTTGAAAATATACCTATCTACATTATTATTTACCTTTTTTCTGAGAAAAGCTTAATATTAAATTGATTTTATTGATATTTTCTCAGAAACAGCTTGAATAAATTACAAACATTCTCATACAAATAAAATCGTTTCATCTAAAAGAATTTGTTTATAAATTTTAATTTACGTTATATCAGAAAAATTATATTAGTCCTAATATAAACATTTACACATTTAAATAAAAAATACGGGATTATAATAAGAAAAGAAATTTAGACACACCTTAGTAGGGTATAAATAAACAATGATTATTCAAATGAAGCCCCTGAGAGGATTTTCGAAATCTCTTTGCGTCATTATGTACAAATATCAATGGATTTTTATCCCTCTCTCTTTTAATGAAATCATTTTATGCGTCAATATCCTATTATATTAATTTATCCCATTTTATAAAAAATATCATTTGTTTTTTATGATGAATATTGAGATTTAAAGAACACCTACGTGAAGTTAGTAGCATTTTATAAGCAACTTACAACATAGGCAATCATTGCTATGAAGTTAGACACCATCATCAAAGCAAGTGTTTATATAAAAAGCATGATTGTTATAATAAGTTTTTACCTTCTCTTACCTTGTAATATATAGAGAGAGAAAGTATTGGATTCATGTGAAAAATTCGATGTTGAGGTTTTGATGGATATACACGTTTTGAGGTCCCCTGAATCCATAAAAGTCCTTTTCGCGACATGACGTCTGTCTGTGTGTCTGTGAACAAAATATCGCAAGAACGAAAAGTGCTGGAAGGTTAAAATTTTATATTTAAGTTAGATACGCCCCTGGAACGTGACACGAAGCTTTTGAACAAAATCGGCCAAAATGTACTACAAATTTATTGATTTACTTTTTCAGTTTTTTTTTTTTAATCCAAATTCGCTCAAATTGATTAAAATTCATAAATAAATTATTTTTTCATATTCTTTAAAATGTATATTCTCATTTTGCTCTCAAAATTGTTTGAAGTACACTTTACTCTTGTACTTCATAGGAAAGATAGGAGAAATGGTTGCCATGGTAACAAAATATAAATATTTTCCCATGTTTATATATTTTACATCTTGAATTCAAATGGCCCTCGGGTTGGTGTAGTTGGTAGGGTACTTACCTTCTTCTATACCGAACGTGGTGGGCTCGGACCCCTAAGGCAGTCCGATGTTTTTATTTAAGGCATTTGGATACCAAATGGCTTAAAGTGTGTTTGAGAAAAAAGTGTGAAAGTGTGAATTCAAATGTGCCGTATTGTCGGAAACTAAATATTGATATATGTCGACACAAATAATCTGGTGTGATAAGACAAATAATCTGGTGTGAACTGTGTGATTGTGAGTGTGAATGAGAAAAAATGTCCGTATCGGAAACTAGATATACATGTCGACACAAAAAATCTGGTGGGACAAGTACAGAACACAACTTTCTCTTATCAAAGGTAAGAGAAAGTTGTGTGCTGTGTGTCCAGTCACACCAGATATTTTGGATTTGATTTTTTAACAAAGATGATACTAAATACTATTATTAAATGTTCCCAATTATAAAACTTATTGTTTATTTTTTTTAAGTCTTTTCGGCATCTTGGGCTATATAGACTTTAACGGTACACATTATTTAAATTATATTTAAGGATTGCGGTGTGCGTTTTAAGTAAAACATTTTTTTTTTTTTTAACACATGCACTTTTTTCTCACTCACACACACATACATACAGTCTTTTCGGAAACTTAGGCCATTCAGGTATCCAAATGGCTTAAATAAAATCATCAGACTGCCTGGGATCCGAAATCGCGACCCTTCGCTAACCCCTACACCAAGCCCGAGGGCCCAACCACAAAAGTTCTAATAAATTCCTAGAAATGTTAAATATTTTCTATACACAATCGTCCATATATAGAATTGTATGTAGGCCTATAAATACCGTATTTATTTGGAATTAAAATAAATTTTTCCCCCTTGTCTTAAAAGGTTACCTTTATTGACAATGTCAATTCCTCTAACCTCTCGTTCTCAATCTTTTTCCAATAACTATGCAAATTTCCTTAGATTTCAGTCAAAATAAGAAATAATACATAGATTATTCTAAGTCTTTTGCATTTTATGGGCATAGGGGGAGGGAAATTTTTTAACTTTCCCTTTTCAAAATCAGAATTGCATTAAAAGAAAAATAAATTTTCTTCAGAACAATATGCTAATATTTCGATGCATATTTGCCTTTTTTTTTTAACAGCATATTTATCTGCTGGTTTGGACGTTTTTCCCTCGAGGGGAAGGAACTCTTCGCCTGCATCGCTTGATTCGATGCCAACGCTTTTTTTTTAATTGATTTATGCAATTTTTTTTTTCTTTATTCGTTAGGGTTCCTTTAACTTTTCCCCTTTTTTTTTAATAACAAAAAAAATAAGTTGAAATTTCCTGGATTCTCCTTATAAAAAAAGACAATAAGCCAAATTTGATTCCCATCCAGGCTGGTTTGATTATTTATTCATATTCTATTGGATATAACAATAGATATATCGTTAGAGCTTATATCAAAATTAATTTTTTTTAAAAATGATTTTAAAAAAAAGTAAAAAATCTTCCTCTCTATTCAAGTTGAAAGTTTTTTTTTTCAACTCTTCTAAAGACAAACCACCGGAAAAGTGTTGAGTTTTTGTGTTGCTTGAATGAAACATTTTTTGTCTTTTGGCATCGAAGCTGATTAATTGCGAGAGAATTATTCTAAAGACTAGCCAGTCCACCCGCCTGCGGCGGTCCCTCGCCTTTTATTAATTATGAAAAAACAATTATCATTACTACTATTCCAATCCAGTGCCTGCTTGAGGATTTGTTTAACATTCATAGAATACCTCAATGCAAAGAATACATAAATATTTCTCTATACATTTCCTATGTGAGAAATTGTAACTTTAGGAATTATTACCTCAAAAATCTATAGAAATTTCGGGACCCGAATATTTTTTCTGGACTCTCCATAACGTCCTTTATAAGTCTGCAAAATTTCGTTTCAAAATTTCAATTGGAAGTTGGTCAAACAGAGCGTGACAGACAGACGGACACTCCGTTATTATTATATATAGATACCACTCTCTTTTATTAAAATAAAATCTGTATACTGTCAACCGGGACTTTTTCCTGTTTGTGGAACATTTTTTACTACACTCATCCTGTTTATTATCATCAACGTTTCGAAAAAACTATTTTAAACCAAGTTTGCTATTGCAGATTGAATTGTGCAGCCAGAATTCCCATATATTGTTCAAAAAAAAATAAAATAAAATTTTGGGTTACCACGGAACTGGGGCTACTTTGTCACCTTATTAAATTTAACAACTTTATGGGGTATTAGAGGTAGCATCATCAACGCTATTATCTTCAATCACCCCTTGCTCTTGTTCAGACAAAGCATAGAGGCGACCGCATTTTTGGTTACATCTTCCAGGGTATTTATTTACAAGAGTCGCTCGTGGAATTTTGTACAATTCGGCAGCTCGTTGTGTTGACATGCTATTTTTTACTGCTTCCACAGCTTTTTTCTGGTTTTCTTTAGTATAATTCTGATGATTCCGGAACCCCGGCGTTTTCTTATAAGTTCCTTTCTCTGTAACAAAGGAGAGGCGTATATATCCCGAAAAAAGGAAAAACTACAAAATGAACATCACCGGGTGACAAGGTAGCCTCAGTTATATATGCGTCTAGCTCTCTGTCTGCCTGTCTTTATCCAATACGAGCCGAGCCCCATCCCTAAAAAAAAAAAAAAAAAAAAAAAAAAAATATATATATATATAACAATTTTTATTATTTTCCATTTGAAAGATTCAATTATTTCTATTTGGCTTTAATTTTTCATAAGGCAATACAAAGCTCAATGCTTAGGCGAGCGTGGCTTATCGGATAAGCTGAGGCTTACTAATTCGAGGTAAAATGTCACTCGAGTTCGAACCCAACTTGCCGAAAAAATTCAACCAAAGTCGAACGTCTCTGCTGGAGCAAAAGGGAGTACACATCCCCTCCAATTCCAGGCACTTAGGGCCTGAGGGATGGACATGGGAATTCAGGGGTAAAACATCACCCGAATTCGAACCATTCCTAGATCGGGGGAGCACAATAGATCTGATCTAGAAGGTCGCAGTGCAAAGAGAAGCCCCAGAACAACTAATCAATCAATCAATCAAAGCTCAATGCTTTCCTATTGGCAAATTCTGAATTTTCTAGAATTTTTTGCGCCTCCCTTTTTGAGAAATAGCGAGCCCGTCGATTTTTCCTGGACTCTCAATAACGTCCTCTACAAGACTTCGATTCAAAATTCCAACGGGAATTTGGTCAGACAGACGATATATGAGTCGTTCATTTCCAAAGTACCTAATTGACGGCTTGAAAAGTTGAGATTTTAATTGCATGTTGTTGGCACAACTGAAATATACATTTGAAAATAGTTTTCCAAACAAATACTGAAAATCGAGTACAAATTCAAACCGGGCCTAGTTGCATTTCATTCCATTTCCAAAACTGTCTTGTTGCAAACTCAGATACTCTTCCAAAACTACCTGCTCGCTAACATCTAAGATGGCGACTTTCACCCACTAGTTACTAGCTTCCTCAAAATTGTATAGCTATTTTGGAAAACTGAGGGACATTTTATTAGTGCATACCTATATTTCTACTCTTTTTAATAATGATTCTTGTTGGCTAACTCGCTATTTTTATGGAATTTTCTTTTTCGTTTTGCTATCTTGTTTGATACTGACCATTTGCATTTACAGTGCCAAAACTCGCTAATTACAAAAAACTTTTCCAAAAGTGCCTAGTTGATTATTAAAACAGTTTATTACAGGGTGTCCGGAAATAACAGGTAGGGGAGAGGGGGGGACATTGGGACACGAGGCACATTGGGACATTCGAATTTTAGCGCTACTAAATGTAAAGTTAGATTGTACTCTTTGACCATTAGTGTGCATTAAGTGCCCATTTTATTATAGAAAAATTTTAACAGCGTCAAGCTACGCCATAGCTAGTTACACGTTGCTACATCATATTTGTCCTGCGTTGTAAAAAAATCGGAAATCGTTTGAGGTCGATTATTTTCCATATGAACGTTTGAATTAAGACAGTTGAAATATTAGAGATAAGTGTACTTGTTTATTCTTACTATTTCGGTACATGCAGATGTAATTATTTATTTTAGCTATTTGTATAGCCTCATTTTGTTTATAAACATGATTGAGGTAGATTGGGACATCTAGAGAGAGGCACATGTGGACACTAATAAATAAGAAATTATATATAATATTCAAGATATTATATTGTGGACAGGGCCGCAGACAGACTTGACGGGCCCCGGGGCTACTTACTAATATAGCCCCCCTCCCCCCCCCAAAAAAAAAAAAAAATTATTTTTTGTATTTATGTATTTTTTTTTCTCTTTTTTTAAGTGAATCGTTTATTTCAGAAACCACCTAAGCGACAAAATTTCAAATCATGTGTTTTTGGTGCTACTGAACAATTACTACAACAGCTAAGAGTGAACAGATAAAACTGCGTTGGCTGTTTTTATATATCTACCAGTGGCGTATTCAGGGGGGGGCAGGGGGGCCGCCCCCCAAAGCCTTCTCTAAAACAAAAAAATACCTACTGTTTTCCCTAATGATTTTTTTTTTTAATAATTATTTTATTAACTCATAAATTCTAAAATCTAACAAAAAAAACTTATAAATAATTGAAAAAATCTCTAATATTTACGAATTTTGTATTAAAATTATTTTTTATTTCAAGAAATTTTTTTTTTTATTTGTTTCTTATTTATAATTAGAGACCGGACAAAAAAGCATAAAAAAATGGAAAAAAAGTGCTTAAAAAAGCATAAAAAACTTGAATAAAAAGTTGTTAAATAAGCATATAAGTTGAAAAAAAGCATCTAATAAGCAATTTTTACTCATACCAATGGCGTATACAATTTTTTTTTTTAAAGAAACTAAATTTATTCCGCCCCGCCCTGCGAAAATTTTTTTTTTTTGCGGAACCAAATTTTTTCACCCTGCGGAAAAAATTTTTTTACAGGGATATATTTTTTCACACTGCGGGGTTTTTGGAAAATTTGGGGGGGGCGCCCCCCCTTATATACGTCCTTGGTGTATGCGTGTGTGAATGGGAAAAAAGTTTTTTAATAAAAAAAAAAAAAAAAAAAATTATAAATATTCGTAAAATAAGTTCAAATAAGCACGAAAGGGAAAAAAAGCATGAAAACTCAAAAAAAGCATTAAAAATGCAATCTCAATGCACTTAGTATTTCCTAATTCGTATAGAAATTAAATATCTAATGGTTGCTTATAAAATTCAGCAATAAGCATTTTGCTTAAAATCCGGTCTCTATTTATAATTATTATATTATCTAAAAAAAATTTCTCCACTTTAAGTTTATTGGAGAATGGGGGGGGGGGGGTTCATAAAACTTTTGGGCCCCCCCCCCCCCCCAAGCAGAAATCCTGGCTACGCTACTGATATCTAGGGTAACAAAATTGTTTAAAATAATAAAACTGCATTATTATTTACACTTTAGATTAAAATTAGACATACAATGAAAATGAAAAGGGGGGGCGATAGGTGTTAGTCAGCCTCCAGAAAGGGGCGATGGGCCAAAAAAGGTTGGGGAACCACTGTGTTAGATTGTGCCACCTTTATTCACCAAATTATTTTTTTAGAACAAAACAAATTGTTTTTGTCCACATCTGCCTCTTCACTGTCCAAATCTACCTCACCCAAGAGGCACATTGGGACAATTTGGATTTTTTGGAAAATTGCAAAAATCTAATTCATCTATTGGTGAATAAGCGCTAAGCCTATGGCAATAGATAGTGCATTTATCAGTGTCAACAACATAACATTAAATGCTCAATAATATTGAAAGCCAAACTATACACAGCTAATTTTATTTGTACTGTCCCAATGTCCCGCCCTCTCCCCTACCTAGAAAAGGAGATGATTTTACGTGAAAAAATAAGACTTTTTTTTCTATAAACTTAATATGCCCAGACGTTTCGTTTTTAAGATACAGGGGGTCAAAGTTGAATTTTGTTTTTGTTTTTTGCTAATATCTCGAGAACAGTTTGAGATACAATGTTTACACTCTACACATAAAACAAGCGGAATAATGAACATAAATCGTCTAAAGAAGCTAAACATTGTATCTCAAACGGTTCTTGAGATATTAGCAAAAAAAATTCAACTTTGACCCCCTGAATCTTGAAAACGAAGCTTCTGGGCTTAGTTTATAGGAAAAAAAAAGTCTTATTTTTTCATGTAGAATCATCTCCTTTTCTAGGTACCTGTTATTTCCGGGCACCCTGTATAGAAAATAATACGGACCTAACACCTTGTAAATTGTGATCCTAATTTATTTACAGATTTTATAAACTAGAGTTTCCTGAATTCCCGATGCAACTAGACACTTTTGGAAATGGACGACTCATATATAGAATTATTGAACTAGAGGCGAGTCCTCTACCACTGAGCTACCACATCTTCTTTATTAATTAGATTGTTACAAATACGTATAATAAATATAATCAGATAACGAATTATTTATTCCCTTTCTTGGTCTCGGGAACGTCTTGTCTAATTTCTCGGCCCGCCGAAGGCATAAAATAATTGAGTTATAATAGTAAAAAAAAAATCTATAAAATTCTTCTCCTCCATAAAGATGAAGGATAATTATCTTTCATTAATTTCATGAGAGAGAAAATCCTAAAATTCTCTGTTCTCATTTCTTATTTTATGTCTGGCTCATTTCTCTCCAAAGACATGAATTTTATATGAATATTAAATTGTTATCAGGCAAATAGATCCCCTGACGATGCTCCTTTTATTATTCTAAGCTCCGTTTAATAGTTTGTTCATTGTTCTAACAAGATCTCTTTTTCATAAAGTTCGTCTCTTTTTCATTTAATTTGCTTTGTACGCCGTGACTTCTTTTCAATCTCTTAAACATATGTCACTCACTTGCAAAATCGATTAACTCCATAAAATATAAATAGGAGAAAAGTTATAATACTTTTGAGAGTACAGATTGAATTGAAGATTTTTTAATCTTTTCGATACCTGAAGTCATATAGACCTCCCGATTATTTATATTATTTTTACTTTCTCTTACCCTACATATTATGAAATAGATAGAGAGAAAGTATTCGATTCATGTCAAAAATTCGATGTCGAGATTTTTCATTTACGATACACAGGTTCAGGCACATTTATATCAAATGATTTAAATAAATATTCACCTGACTTTCTGAGATCTGAACCCACTTGACTTTTACATTATCAATATTGACATTTGTCACTGTCTCTAACCTCTCAACACTCCCTCACCCACTTCCCACCTGGTCAAGAGATTAGAGATGCTGAGTGGTTTAGGATCCCCCTTATTTAAAACGTTTGGAAACTAAATAGTCTAAAAAAATTATTAAATAACTTAAGGATTTTGCAATAATTTAAAATTCAAATTATTTTTTATTCTAGAGAATTTCTACTATTGTACTATGAGGGGCAATATTAAGTCCCACCCATGCATTTTCTACATGTGATTATTTCATTGTTTTTATAAAAGAAAATGAAAATTTTTATTGGAAATTTTCTAGGTGAAAGTTTCCATTAAAAAATATATAATATTTTTTTATAAACAATGAAATAATCACAAGTAGAAAACGCATGGGTAGGACTTAATATTGTCCCTCACTGTACTTTCTCTTATTTTGTTAAAGATTTTTCGTAGATTCTAATGCAATATTATACTTTATCGAGTTAATTAGAATGACTTCTGAAATATATAATATTTATTGTGTCTCTGTCCAGCCAATAAATTTTGCTGTTAAGTGGTCTTTATCATTTATCAGGGAAATTTATTATGAATTGATAAGTATTTAAAATTGACATTTGTAATTCTACTTGTCAAGCATGCATGTGCAATCTTTTTGTACCAGCATGCCTTCGGCACAAGCATGCTTGATGCAGGAAACAGCTTATGCCGAAAATTAACCTAAAAATGTCAAACTCGGAAGATTATTAATTCGAAGATAACAAGAAATACTCGCTTGCTTTAAACAGAGACACAAGAAATATTAATATTTAAATTGAAATATTAAATGAATTAATAAATATTAAATAAATATCAATTATCAAGACGTCTAACAGTTATAAAATGGCGAAGAGTTTTGCTTGCGCATATATGCTTGTGCATGATTAAAATTCAATCGAGCATCAAGCGCAACAATTAAAATGCTTGCGCAAAATTCTCCTTCAAACGCTACAATTTGCTTGTACAAAAAGATTGAACTTACATGCTTGTCAAGCTTGCAGTTACGTGTCCAGCTGCCTTTATATAATGGAATTTTGTTGAAAGCTTGAAGACCGAGTTTAAAATAGAAAATTTTTTCATTTAAAGTATTTTTGGCAATACTTTCTGACTATACCGTATATTACATACTGGATATAGGTAAAAGAAATTAAAGATCTAACCACCCCATCGCACAACTTTTTCTTAAGTTTTGAAAGTTGTGCTGCGTTTACACCAAATTTTTCGTATCAACATACCAAAAGGATATATTTTTGAAATATATAAAAATTCCTGAATATCAATGGCCCTTGAAATGCGAATAGCTGAAAAGGAATTCTTCTATAATAATAAATTTCAATTAATAGCGTTTTTACTCCATTAGTAATGCAATAAATTCACCTGAATGTGAAATTCAGTAATGAGGAAAAAAATATTTGTGTATGCAATCTTGGAAACTATTCAACTAATTATCAAATGGCAAAAACAAAGAGGGACATGGTCCTATCGCATCAATGCTCCTGGATCGCATAAAGAGATGGAAATAATTATATTCTCTTTGTAAATGAGTTTGCGTCCCGGGAATTTCAATTGAATTGGCTACCAATCATTTGAGGTAAATAGGAACCTTCCAGGGGCATATATCTGGCAATTTTGAGGCTAGAATGTCAGTTTCCATCGCAAGTGACATTTCCTCATCCAAAAATATGGTCGCTCTATAACCCAACTAAATTTAATATCAATATTGGGATTTTCAGTCGAAATTTCGAAAATTTGAGGTAAAAATTTTCACAGAAGATACTGTCTGATTAAAAAAAAAAATTTATATCTATAATGTCCATGTGGGTGGGCCAATTTTTCCGGGTATTACATTTCGCTCCGAAAAAAGTGGCAAAACGACCCACCCTAGTGCATACTTAAAATAAAAAGTCAAAAAAATAAGTACCGCCCTAATATATATTTATTTATTTATTCCATTTTTTTTCCCTTACCTCTTTTTAAGACTTTTGGGGTATCTATTAGTGTTTATATCATATATTAACATTTTGTAATTTCAATTTATTTACTTATTTATTTATTTTAAACTTTATCAAATATTTCATTCTCTTCTTTCTTCCGTCTTCTTCTCTCTTGTTCATCTTATCCCTTCTTTATCTTTTCTCTTCTTTACTTTGTCTCGTGATCTGTCTTGCCCAGTTTGTCAGATTTTTGTCTATTTTGCCCCTTTGCGGTCCTTATTCAATATTAAGGGATATTGAATAAGGACTGCCCTAATATTTATATGTTAAAATTTTTCTACTTCGTTTTTTATTTTTATTTTTTTTGACGCGGAAAAAAAATAAGACAATGAGCAGAAGTAATTACAATCAAAAATTAGCGCGTTCAATTTTATGCGATGTTGCCAGCTGGTTTGAGTCATGTGACTTACTTATTTTTAAATATGGCCGACTGCCATTTTCGGTAAATGTTTGACTTTATTGCTAAAACATCTTTAAAAGCCCACGTCAGAAACTTGTGATATTATTTTTAACGTATTCTACGGAAGTTAATTGATATAATGTCAGGAGCGGCTCCATAATTCGATATATGTCGTCGACATTCCCCATCGACTACATGTTAAATTTCAATTTTTTAAAAATTAATTACACGATAATCCTGGGTCAGATCTGCTTCAAAAAATTATTTTATTTGTATGTGATAGTGATTAATAACATATTAAAAAATTAGCTTTTAATCTATATGAGTTCCTTAATGTCAGAACAACCTTAAAAGACACGTTTTAGTTTTCTCTGATTTGTAATAACTTATTTATTAATAAAAAAAAATAAAAATCGAATGAATATTGATTTCATTTTTCTCCTTTTATTTAACCACCAATGAGAAAGAGAGAGAAAAAAAAGAGAGAACCCTTTTGGAGTTGAGAGAAAGAAAATTGAAATTATAATTTGTTGTCCCTACTAATCGAATATTTGTCTCCTTTTGAATTATTAATCCCAAATAATAACGAATTCATTCATTGATTCAAATAACTTTGAACAAAGATTCATTTTTATGAATTCAAAAACAATTGATGATGTTTAATTAATTTCCATTCATTCATTCATTCATTATAAGTCGATATTCCTTGTTTATATTCAACCTGAATTGAAAAAAAAATCAATAATTGTCGATAGTATCTTTAGCTTTGTGTTAATAAATAAATAAATAAATCTATTAATTATTTAAAGACGATTAAACAAAATAAATGGAAATTGTTTTTAAACAACAGTTGTTAGGGGATTATTATTTAAATAAGGAGAGAACTTTCTCTTTTAGAAATAACGTTTCGGGCCCTCGGGCTTGGGGTAGGGGTTAGCGTGCTGACCTTATATACCAAGGGTCGCGGGTTCGGATCTCAGGTAGGCCCATGATTTTATTTAAACCATTTGGATACCAAATGATTGCTAATTTTATAAATAAAATAATAAAATAAATAATTTAGAAGATTCTGGGACGGAGTTTTTAATTAAAATAATAAATATGAATAAATAAAAAAAAATATTACTTCTTCTAGTATATATGTATATATATAGAGAGAAAGTATTGTCATGTCAAAAATTGATGTCGAGATTTGATGGATCTTACGTTTTGGGTCTGAATCAAAAGTGGTTTTCGGACATGGTCTGTCTGTGGGTGGGTGGGTGGGTGTGTGTGTGGGGTGGGTGGGTGTGTGTTCAATTTTAAGCATGAAGGAATTGAGCTATGAGGCTAAATTTTATATATAAGAAACACCCCGGGACGGAAAAATAAGCTTTAATCAAAATCGGCAAAGAGTACTAGTACTTTACTGATGTACTTTCAGTTTTTTTTCGATTTTCTAAAATTCGCCTAACGATTTTTTTAAATTCAAAAAATCAATTAGTTTTTAGATGCTCTTTCAAATGTATATTCTCGTTTTGCCCTCAAAATTGTTTGAAGACTTTACCTTGTGCTTCATAGGAAAGATAGGAGAAATGGTTGCCATGGAACAAAATATAAATATTTTCCCATACTTATAAATTTTACATCTGAATTCAAATATTCCCTACTGGGAACAAATATATGTGACAAAAATGGGGATATTTTTATATAAATTTATATTTTTTAGTATTAAAAATTTTTGTTTTTGCATTATTTTATTAAATATGTGGGGGAGGGGGCGTCATACGATTAAATATTTTTAAGGGAGGCGTTGTAACATAAAGTTTGGAAACCACTGGCCTAAAGTAAGACTCATTCTAGAAAATTATACTATGTGTAAAACCCAAAGACGGATCCAGGAAAGTTTTTCAGGGTTTTAAAAATTTTTTTCTGACTAGACGCGAAGCTCGCCGAAGGCGATAGCATTGTTAATTATTTTATTTATTATGATTAAATAAGTGGTTGGAAAATTGAAAAAAATGTTTTTTAAATTTATTTTAGCTAAATCGCAGCCAAATAAATAGAAAGCATTCAAAAAATAGGGTTGATTATTATTTTGATTAGGGGGGATGAAGGGTTGAATATTTAAGAAAGGCCTTGGAATATTCCAAATCACTTGTTGTCATTTTTTTCCAGCTCTAAATATAGTTAGATTAGAGAAAAAGTTTTTTTTTTTCTTTTTAATAAAAAGGGAATTGTTATTTTCATCTATTTTATTTCAAAACAAACAGAGAGACGAATTTCTCGTTCAGTCGAGTCGAGTGCGTTGCCGAGATGCAGGCGCTGCTGTCTTTTTTGTGTTTAAAGTGAATCAAAGTGAATAATTAATATAGTGTAACCCAACCTGACCTCACCGTCAGCCAACACACCCTCTTGAGTGTCTTATTAAAGGTAATTATTAAGCATTTTATCGTTGAAAAAAAAAATGATAGAAACAAATAATTTGACTGCGAAAAATATATTCTTTTGAATATGAAATTAAATATTTTATATTTTACTAAGGGTAGAGGGAGAATATAAGATGTTGAAAGGGGGAGGGGGAGTGTATGTGTCATTGAAAAAAAATTAGTTTTTTATGTTTATTAATTTTTTTTTTTTTTAAACACTCACTTTTTTCTCATTTACACTCAACATTCACACACCCATTCACACAGTCTTTGCGGCAACTCAGGCCATATAAGACTTTATACGATAACCGTTATTAATTAATAATATACACATTGGGTGTCCACCCATTTCAATTTAAGCTATTTGGTATCCATTTCGGACTGCCAGGGGTCCGAACACTCAACGTTCGGTATAGGTAGGCACGCTACTAACTACACCAAGCCAGAGGGCATTTTAAAATCTTTTCTTAAGTCACCATTATTTACCCTTATATTCTTTCTATTTGGCCTATATTTTTGTTAATCAAATTTTTTTAATATACTTTTACTCAGGGGTGGATTAAGGGTTGAAAATTAAAATAAAATAATTTCAAAATAAAATAAATATAAAAATAATTATTTATAAATGTATTCAAATTATTTTGAGAGTAATTTCGCGGTGAAGGCTCGCATTTCCTTAAAGGGGGAGGGAGAGTTATGAAGGCATTAACCAGGGGGTTAATGCCCCAACCCCTATAATGCTCTATATTAATGTTTTTTAATACTTTTACTAAAAAATAAATGCATTCCGTTTGAGTTAAAATTTATATTCAATATTTAGCAAATAGGATAGTGGAGTAGAAACATTTTAATGTTTAATTTTAATTTCTTATTACTGGGGCGAAATTAATTTTTGAGAATTTCGAAACTCGCTTAAACAGATAATAATAACACTGGGTAACTTAGGAACCCATCGAATCCCTTCCAGAATTTTGTAAGGATTTTTTTCATTAGGTAGAAAAGTAAGATATGATTAGTCCACTTATAATTTTACTGGGGTGAGTTCATTTTTTTGTATATAGAACTAATCTCATTTCGGATTTGGATTTTTACTTTATCTTACCTATATGTATAAGTTAATTATGCATATATATATAGAGAAAGTATTGGATTCATGTCAAATATTCGATGTCGAGACTTTGATGGATATACACGTTTTGAGTCCTCTGAATCCAAAAAAATGGTTTTCGCGACATGTTCTGTCTGTCTGTCTGTCTGGGTTCAATTTAAAGCATGAAGGAATTGAGCTAGGAGGTTGAAATTTTATATTTAAGTTAGGCACCCCCCTAGGGCGTGAAAATAAGATTTGCGAAAAATATTTTTCTTCAGGAATGAAAGTTAGAAAAAACGAAGCCAGAATTTTTCTTTAAAAATATATTTTAACAGCTGACGTTTCGGCTTTGGTCAAAGCCATCCTCGGAGCTGTTAGTGGTCATCCGAGAATGGCTTTGACCAAAGCCGAAACGTAAGCTGTTAAAATATATTTTTAAAGAAAAAATTCTGGTTGCGTTTTCTTCTAACTTTCATTCCTGATACAAATTCCACCAGCCATAAAATACCCTTATACCAGCGTTTTCAAAACTGTGAGGCGCCGACTAGTCTAAGGGGAGGCGCAAATATTGGCCACCAGGACCAATTTTCCAAATGATTGCTAGTTTTAATATAAATAAGAATAAATTAAAAATATTTTTATATAAATTTATATTTTTTAGCATTCAAAATTTTTGTTTTTGTATTATTTTATAAAATGGGGGAGGGGGAGGCGTCATAAGATTAAATATTTTTAAGGGAGGCGTGGTAACATAAAGTTTGGAAACCACTGGACTAGGCTACTATAGTATACTACCCAGGTAGGAATTGCCAATGCTGACAATTGGCCGATCGTTGGGCCAGTTGTCATTTCCCAAGCCTTGGGTAGTGACCATTGAGCCAAGTCTGGTCCTAGGCTGGTAATATATAATTAAACCGAGCCTTGGGATGTCATCAATGGACCAAGCCTGGAACCAGACTTGACCCACGGGCAAATCAAATAGCTTAAAAAAGAGTCATATCACTATAACAACTGTGTACGAGAGCGTAAAGACATTGAACAAATGAAGAACAAAACCAAAAAGCTCGAGTTCAAATCTCTCGAGGAACAATTTTTTTTTCCTTCCTGGATTTTTGTTCCCTTGAGGCTTGGATCGACCATCCATTTTTTTGTTTTCCAAAGAATTGAACAACTCTGGTTTTTCGTTTCTCAAGGTTTGAGCCAACCTTGTTTTTTTTTTTTTTTGTTTCCCAGGGCTGGGTACATTGTTATCATCCCAAGGCTTGAACCATGCCTCGCCCAATACTAGGGACGATTGATCCAAGCCTTAGCCAATTGTGTATTCCTACCAGGGTAATTTTGTTTTTGACTTGACAACGTCTTACAAATCATGTGTCTATATTGGCCTGTTAGGGAGGCATGCACGGAAAGGTTTAGTGGGTTGAATATCTCCTCTGTTTTAAGAGGTATAATTATGGTGAATATACGGTTTGTAAGAATGATTTTTCAGCTAAAGATTTCACCATTTATTTTTTTCCTGTCATTTTATTTTACCGCCCTCTGGTAAATTCTAAATTGTAAGTTTAAACCCCTGTAGATTCCGAACGGCTAATCAGATCAGACTAAATGGGATGTCAATTTGTGCAGGAAGAAAAACGCAAATAGAATATTTAATAAAATTTTGAAAATTGTCTTATTTTGATACTATAAATTTTTGGAATTTTTTATTTCAAAGATGCTAAGGGTTGATAAATCCATCTCCAATAATTTGCCGAATTATTATGTTTATAATTTTAGAGATCCAGGGGTTGTTTATTTTCAGGTCTCGTAATAGCCCATGTGGCTGTATAAAAAGACTTTTGCTTCCCTCTCTCTCTCTCTCTCTCTCGTGTCAATTTTAATTTTCTATATAAAACGTTTTTAATTACAATGACATTTTGACGTTCTTTTATGAAATTTCCAAAAAAAAAAAAAAAAAGTTCAATTTAATTATAAAGAGAGTCTCTCTAAAATATGATATTTAAATTTAGAAATCCTTTTTTAATGATCATCAAGAAGATCTTCAAAGCTCTAAGAATGAAAGGTCATCCATTGTGAATAATTCAATCATTTTGCGTTTCTGAGCTTGTAAAAGAAAGAACACCAGGCTACTTACTTTATTTAGTTAAACATTTGCTTAGTGGAATATTAATTGGAAAAAATTAATCTCTGTTCAAAAGTCAATGTCCAATAATGTCAAAAAATGCTCTAACTCAAATACCAAATGACTATATCATACCCCTCGGGCTTGGCGTAGTTGGCAGCGCGCCTGCCTTGTAAACCAAAGGTCGAGGGTTCGGACCCAGGCAATCCGATGATTTTATTTAAGCCATTTGGATACCAAATAAGAATGCCTGGACCCCAATATATGCATTTTCAAAGTAGCCGAAAAGACATGTGTGTGTGATTGGGAAAAAAGTGTTAGTGTTAAAAAAAAGTCTGTATTTAATAAAAATTATAATACCAAGATAAAATTATCATTTGAATAAAATGACAATTTATTTTATTTTTATTTAAATTTTTATTTTATTTAAAAAAAAAACTTGTGAATATGAAAAAAATGATTTCTCGTGGGAGTTTTCGATTTTATTTTTATTTTTTAGTTCTATCTTTTTTACCCAATCTCTCTTCTCTTGTGCAAATCATCGATGCATAAATTTTAACAGTTCATCCTCATCCTCCTCCCTTTTAGTATTTATTTGCGTGACCCTCTCATTTTCTCTCTGTTTACACCGACACCTACACAATCTCAAGATTCTATCATAAAATTTGTATTCATTTTAAGGGGGAAAAAAATATTCAGTAAATGAATTAAAGAACTCTAAACCTCTCCCCTGGACTCCGTCGTTATTTCACATAAATAGCTATAATACTTTGTCACCTTTTTTCAATTTACTCATAGTTCACTCTAACAATTTTGATTATTTATAAATTATTTTTAATAAAAGTGTAAAATGGCTTTTATTTATTAATCTTAAGGAAGTGGACTTGCAGCCAGGAGAAAAAATAACGCACAGAGAGCTCTTATCTTACACAAAACGATGCCTTGGTCAATATTGTTCAAATATTTTATACATGCCACAACAAAATCCACGTGTTATTTTTATCAATCTTTGGTCCCGAAGAAGGACACGATTGGCGTCCGAAACGTCGACCGAAAGAAAATAAAATAGTTTTTTATCTCCTGGCTGCAAATCCACTTCCTTAAGATAAATTATTTTTTTAGTTGCTCTTTAAAATGTATATTCTCATTTTTCTCTCAAAATTGTTTGAAGCACACTTTACTCTTGTACTTCACAGGAGAGACAGGAGAAATGGTTGCCATCGTAACAAAATATAAATATTCCCCATTTTTATAAATTTTATATCTTGAATTCTACGGAAACTAAACATATATTGACACAAAATATCTGGTGTGATAAGCACAGAACACAACTTTCGATTACCAAAGGTAAGAGAAATTTGTGTGCTGTGCGACCAGTCACAACAGATTTTTAAAATTTAATTAATTTAATTAATTCTTAAAGTTTCAACTAGAGCCAACGGTTACCATTTTATATTTTAATGAACTCCTTTTTTTTTTCATTTATTTGGCTTTCGGCCAGAAGCCATACCAAAACATTACATTCCAAACGTACTAAATACAATATAAAACAATACAAAATACAATATAAAACAAAATAAAATACAATGAACTCCTTTTGACTGCAAATTAGAAACAAAATATTTCAATCTCGTTACTTTCCACAATCCGACTAATTTCTTTTCTTTTTCTTTGTTTCAGGTAAGCTGCTGTTTGTTCTGCTCTTTTGTAATTTCTCATCACGTGAGTTTTTATTTAATTATTTATATTTATCCACACATAAAGAAAGGAACAAGAAAATTGAGGGTCTCGTTGCCAATTTCTTTCGTTGTATTTATTTCAAAGAGAAGAGGTTTTGTTCCTCTTTGGTATATTAATCTCCATCTTCGTTGCAATTTGGTGTTGGGGGAGCATGGGTTGGCTTATTCGGGTTTGTTCTTGCTACTTAGTTACTTATTCCCTCTCTCGCTCCCTCTTCAAGAAAGGGACGTCCAGTAATTTCATCCTCTTACATATCAGCTTAGGTGAAAGTTCCTCAAACCTTAATTTTTACTTTAAATGTTCCGTGGAATTGAGTTTACTATTGTATAAGCTGAATTGTTTTTACTTTCTCTTACCTTATATACTATCAGACGGACATAAAGTCGGACACCGGAATCTGTACATAAGCTCTCTCTCTCTCTCACAAGGACTCCCCACGGGTGGTGGTGGGTCAGCGATTTTTTTCAAACTCATAGGATTTGAAGACTATTATCTGGACATCAATTTCCTAAAGCAGTACGATGCACTACTCAAGAACACTCAAGGAAATCGTCGTTGAAGGCTATGAAGATATCCGAGTTCTATAAGTTTGAATAATTTTGTTTATATGTAAACAGTGCCTGGTCGCCGTGACAGTAAGTGCAACAGTTTAATAAACAAGGAGTCGCTAGTTCGATGCTTGTTGAGGACATTTTTTTTTTTTAATTTCTCTATCCGTATATATCTCTCATATTAACATTTATAAAATTGAAATTAACAAATATTTTTTCAATATAAATTTATTAATTTAACTTCAATTTTATAAATGTTAATATGAGAGACTGTATATACGGATAGAGAATTGAAATTAAAAAAAAAAAATGTCCCCAACAAGAATCGAACTAGCGACTCCTTGTTTACTGGACTGTTACGCTTACTCTCTCGGCTACTGTTGACATATAAATAAAATTATCCAAACTTATACAACTTGGAATTCTTGATAGTCTTCAAAGTCGATTTTCTTGAGTGTTCTTGAGTAGTGCATCGTACTGCTTTAGGAAATTGATGTCCAGATACTAATCTTCAAATCCTATGAGTTTGAAAAAAATCGGTGACCCACAACCAGGGATGGGCAAGTTACTCGATTTTGAGTAACGAGATACAAAATACCAATTACTTCAGATTTTTGTAACGAAATACAAGATAGCAATTATTCACGGGTTTGTGTAACGAGATACAAGATACCAATTACGTATTTCAAATACATTGAAAATACCAATTACAAACAAATTGTTCCTTGATTTTAAAAATACTTTTTGGTGGGGTAATTCTGGAACTAGAGCCCTGCACGGGTACTGGTTGGCCCGTAGGCCCGTTAGCCGCCATGCCCGCGGGCTTTGAAGGCCATGAAAAAATTACGGGCGGGTACCAAGTCTAAATAAACGGGTTCGGGTGGATGGGCATGCAAATGAAATTTTATTTAAAAATTGCTAGACATTCGTTCATTCATTCACTATATCTCGGGCGGGTATGGGCGGGTTTGAAAAAATTCCGGGCGGGCCTCAAGAATGGTAAAAAATGACTGGCCGGGTACGGGCGGAAAGTCAAAAAAAAAAATACAGACACGGGCCGGTCCGGGCCAAAAAAAATCGGCCCGTGCAAGGCTCTATCTGGGACCCTAAATAAATTTAGTTTAGGAAAGTGGCAGCTAAACTTATATTGGAGAATACCTTTGGAAAATCGAAAACAATAAAATTAATCATGACACTAAAAAAAATTTATTTATAAAAATATGCAAAGGTTTCAAAAAATCAAGTTTTCAAAAGTTTTGTCGGATAATCTGGACCTTGATGGAGAATGAATAAACCCGCAAATGAAAACAATCTTTCAACTGGGGCAGAAGAACAAAGATTTAGTCGTTGAGAACTGGTTGAAAGAAGAAAGCAAAAAAGTTTTTTAACGAAGAGTGAAAATTTGGCGGATTGATTGACTTCTCGTTACTGGTTTTTACTAAGATCCGGAGCAGAGAACCCACACGACGATTACATACAGTAATATTAAATAAATTAAAACGAGCTCCCTCTGCAAGATTTTTTACACTGCAGCAAATTAAAAAAAAAAAGTATTTGGTATCTCGAATTTCAGATACCAATTACTAAAAAAATGTAACGAAATACAAGATAGCAATTACTTTGCCTATGCTGTAACGAGTTACAAGATACCAATTAATATTGTATTTGGTATCTTGTATTTCAAATACATGTAACTGATTAACGCCCATCCCTGCCCACAACCCGTGTGGACTCCTTGTTAGTACTAGGCACAGTGAAAGCTAAAAAATAACTTTTTTGAAATGCAAATATTTATCCTCGATCGTCTGTTGCCCAAAGTCGTGGTTCGAGTCCAGGGAGCCCAAACTTCTCTCGTATATTATTTTGAGCGATCAACTATTAATTTCTTTTATAACCATTCTTCTGTTCTGTTACATAGCGAGTCTACTTCCCTCTTGTGCTATAGATAAAGGGTCACAAAAAGATTTTAAACAAAAATAAAAATTTTTTATGGAAAAGAGTATTTAAATTTCAAAATTTAAACAAAAAACACGCTAAACATTTGCGATTACTAAGGCCAAATTGATCACTTCCTATCCGTCCGAAAGCGGGTTTTGAAGCTAGTAATAAATAAAACTCTCCCGGGTTTATGTCATTGGTACCCGAATGTAAATGGTTTGGTCCGTTTATAAATGAGATTCCATCTAGGAGGGGGAGGGGGTATTTGACAAGTACCAAAGTGTCTGTGTGGGGGTGTGATCGGATTGAGTTGCCTTTCTAAGGGATTTGCACTTCGCCTCTCTCTCTCTCTCTCTGACAACCCATAATTCCATATTTGTGGGTTTCTTTGATTTTTTTTTTGGTTAGGAGGCGGGGGGAGGGGGGTTGAGAAATCCGGCTTAGTCGCGCGCACGAAACACTTTTTTTGCCAAAAGAGTTATATAATATACTTTTTTTTTTTAACACTTCTTAGTAAAACACCAGACTTGATTCGTCGTCGGCTCCCTACCTAGCTACAACACCTTTTTTTTCATCTTGGCGGTTTTGTAAAAATATGTTTGCGATAATTTTTAGTAAGAGGATTAGCTAGGTTCTTTTTTAGAGATTAGGCTTAGGGAAAAAAAAAAAATAATAAAAAAAAAAAAAGTTCAATAAAATTTCTAAATTGGTTTCTTCTATTGAAAGAAAATTGAACTTTTTGAGGGTTTTGAATTATATATGTATCCGCCATATTTATTTAAATCAATTGGTAATCGATATAAACGAAAAGTATTATACAGGACGATTTAGTAAAATATAAATATATTTCCACACTTCTCATTTATCAAAGTTAACATAAAATGTTGAGACCTTTGTCTGAACATTAAAGAGATTTTTTGAATTTTTTTTAACGAAAATTATCAGCAAAAGCCCTTTTTTTAAATTTCATTTAAGGTTTTTTTGGCATGGAAGGTCATTTAGACTCCGTCTCTATTTATTTTTTTTTTTAACACACACACTTTTCCCATTCACACTCACATTCACACAGTCTTTTCGGCAACTTAGGCCATATTAGACTTTTCGATAAACCGTTATTACATGAAGATATTATATACTGTATATTGGGGTCCAGGCATGTCTCTATTTATTTCTACAGTATTTGGTATCCAAAAAGCATTATACATTTAAGATTATCTTTTAAAGATTACAGAGAAATTATTTTCAATTACCAAATTTCCATTTATTCCTCCTTCCCTTCATTTTAAAAATTGTATCCACATTTTATGCAATATTAAATTAAAGGAATTAGATTATCAAGTTTGAAAAAATGAAAATATTGGAATAGTAACGATGTAATTGTGACATTGTACTAAAA